>JAVJIF010029085.1:0-42136 GCA_038442645.1 Agave tequilana
TCTGTTGGCCCAAAGGCCTATCACCCTAGTTTTGATGATGATCAACTCATGAAGTTATGTTTACTAATGATCTTGTGTTTAATTAGTGACAGATTCATTATCAAGATCTTAGTAGGTGCATAGCTCAACAAAGGATAAAATGTCAAGATTTGGAGCTAGCACGGTGTGATCCAAGGAGCTTTTGGATCAAAGCTTGGACAAAGTCAAGAAGATGAGAAGCCTCAAGTGAAGACTTCAAGAAGATGAAGACTTGTGTCTAGGTATAAGATTTTGTTTTTATTTAGATAAAATGTAAAGGATAGATAGTTGGTGGATTGCTCAAGTATATACCATGCACACACACTCTTGATAGTTTGTTTTTACAAAGATTTTCTAGTTTAAGAAAATACAAGTTTGGTTTTTGGTGTTTCTCATATACTTATCTTTTAATCCAAAATCAAGTTTAGAGCTTTATGTCAAAAACTTAGATATTCATCTTATTTGTGTAGTGGATCATATCCATACACACTATGCTTTAATGAGTTCAAAATATATAGTTTATATTTAAAGATGTTTTGGAAAAACAAAGTTTAGAAAACATGTTTGGAAAATACAGTTTTATCATGAGCCAAATATTTCCAAGTTACAAAAATAGTCAAATCTTTTATAACATGCCTTGATTTTGTGCAAGCTTGTTTGTATATCAAAGTTTATTGGTTAAACTATTTTGTAGATTTTTATGTATTTTATGGGATTTTATTTGAGCCAAAAAGACAAACTTTTTAATCCCAGAAAACTGTTTCAGGCTTCGTATAAGTCGACTTGCTTCCTTTATAGTCGACTAATACTGAAGTCGGCCGACCGGACCGGTCGACCGACGTGCACAGATGTGCACGCCTTTGTGCATTGGAGGACGGCCGACCGTACGGGTCGACCGCTCCAGAGAGCAGAGCTCTCTGGAAAGTTCGGCCGACCGTGCGGGTCGACCGACAGAGAGTTCAACTCTCTGCTCCAGTGGCTCGGTCGACCCGGGCGGTCGACTGTGGCTCCAACGGTCTGATTTCTGACCGTTGGCGGTCGATCGACCCGGTCGACCGGCAGCTCTGACAGAGCCCCAAGGCTAGTTTTTTAACAGCCTATAAATTTGGGGTTTGGTCATTGTTTTGAGATAAGATTTTGGAGACACTTAGAGCCAGTTTTTCCCATTCATTCCAGGGTTTTTTCTCCACAAAATTAGAGCCATACTTCCAATTAAAAGGGAGAGTTTATCAAGAGTGTAAAAGAGATTTTCTTGAGTTTTCACCAAAGATTCTTTCCTTGTTTTCCTCACACAAACACTTGAGCATCCATTGATTATTCAATCCTTAGGAGTGTTGTAGTGAGAGCTTTCATTGGTGATCAAAGTGTTTAGATCACCAAGATTTCATTCTTGTACTTTGAGGAGACAGGCAAGTGTGCTCGTGGTGGTTTGGAGTTCGGTTGTGAACTCTTTGGTTCGAGGTGCGGCCTCGCGAGCTAGTGAGCTTGCGTGTGTACAGGACTAGGGAGTCCGAGGGCTTGTAGGTGTTGCGGCACCGAGGAGAGATCCATTGGGATTTGCATAGTGGAAATCCTTCGTGTGTCGAAGGCGGGGATGTAGAGCAAGTGTGCTCGAACCTCGAAACATACCCTTGTGTTTGCGATTGCTCACTCTCTCTCTCTTTGTCTCTTTTATATCTTGCATACTTTTATTGTGCTCATCTTTATATGCTAGATATTCATTTATGCTCATATTGATATACTTGCTTGGGATTGTTTGCTAACACTTGTATTCAACCAAGAGAGCCAACGCGGCACCTCAACCCATTCAAGGGGAATCTAGAGGAGTTTGTCCAGAGCCCTTCACGGGGAATTCGGCAACACTCTTGTGTTATACATAGTGTTTAGTGTAAAAGTTTTAATTAGGTCATAATTGCTTTTTGCTTCCGCATTATTTGCATCATTTGGCATTAAGTGACCATTAGATTAGCCATCACCTATTCCCCCCTCTAGGTGAACCTTCAATTGGTATCAGAGCTTGGTACTCTGATTGGTCTAACACCTAGAGTAAAAGATCCTCATTTTTTAGGCTAATCACAATATTTTTGTACACACACCATGGACTTCATGTCACCACCCATGTTTGACATTGTTAACATCCATATATGGAAGGTGAAGATGTCCTTGTACCTCAAAGCCTTAGGTTATCATGTTTATCTTGCCACTACTAATAATGCATATTGTTTAGATGGTAAGAATTTTGAGGCTAATGCAAAAGCCCTTCATGCTTTAAAGTCAACCTAAATGATGATTATTTATCTAGGGTTTCTAACTTTGATTTGACTTTTATAGTTTGGAACACCCGCCTCTCCCTTGGCGAAAATGATCAATACTATGCGGGGAGTGATTCGGATGTTGGAAGCGACATCTCCAACAAGTGCTACATGGTCCAAGGGGATAACCCCCTTGAGGTACTTCCGAATCCGAGGATGAGGATAATAACATGTCATATGAAGAGTTTTTCTACATTTTGTCAATTATTGCTTGAAAAATATGACATGATTAAGAAAGATAATAAAAATTTGAAAAAGAAACTTGATTGCATGCATATAGAACAAGATTCATTTAAATCTAACATTGCATGCTTAGAAAAAGAAAATGAGTTTTTGAAAAATGAGAATGTTTCTCTTATGTCTAAATTAAATGATCTTTGTGAAGGGAACACGATTTTGAAAGATAAAATTATTTTTGTGAAAACTCAAAAGGAAATTGTTTTTCAAGAAAACAACTCTTTGAAAAAGAAAATTTTTGAAAAAGAAAAGGAAAAAGATGTTGTTTCTAAAAAGAAGAAAAATGATTTTATTTCTCACTACTCTTTACATGTTACCATTGATGATAGTGAGATTAAGAATTTGAAAAATAAAATAGATGTTTGAGTTCAACTTTGAACTCGTGTGCATTTAACCATACTAGGTTGGAGTCCTTGTTTGCAAAGAAACAAACTCCTCATGTTCATGCACATCACTCTCATCATGCATTTGCTTATGTTGCAAACACATCACAAACATTCACATAAGCATCCTAAGGTGTACAAATGTACACATTGTGGCCACAAAGGCCATCTAGTAAAAATTTGTTTTGATAAGTTGCATGTTTTAAATTTTGCTAATCATAAAAATGTTTGGGTGCCTTACAAAGCTAACCCCCAGGACCCAAGAAAATATGGGTACCAAAACCCCCACCATTTGCTTTTGATGTAGGTGAGGGCTCTCACAAAACGTGAGAGGATCGGTGCCTTGATGGTGGGTGCACTTGAACTAAAAGGACACATATTTGGAGCACCGCTATCAAGGAAGTTTTGGTGGACAACCACCATGTTAGGAGCTTTGGAGTTGGTAACAATTTCTAACTCCTATTTTATTTATGTACATGCTTATTCATTTGATATCATATAGCATGTTCATGTTTTATGATTTATTGTGCTTCATGTGGTGTGAACACTTTTAAATGTAGATTTTATCAAAACTTGCATGTATACATGTACAAATAGTGAATTACAATTGATTCATATATTTTTGAACTTCATGCTCATTTGTATCCACTATATGCATATGTATAGACTAGTTTTGATGATTCTCTTTTATACATGTTTTGCCCTATTTTTTATGCTTTACTTCATGTATATGTATTTTTAATTCAAATCTAATAAATATACATGTATACCCGTGAGTCTCTTGCTTTCATGCAAATACATTTGATAGACTCTTTATGTTGGGATATGTATGTATATTGTTAGGATTGGATAAATCATACATATACCTAGAAGTTTCTTTGTTTTATTGAAAAATGATTTTTCATGTTTTTGTAAAATTTTGATACATGATCACTTTTGAGCTTCAATGTCTATTTTCATGAAAATGCTATTTACATGACTCTTGTACACTCACATTTTATTCATTTTGTCATGACCTTGTTTCATGAACACCTTTTTATGAGTTTTATAGATCTTGAGTGTCATATTTGTGTATTGGTATGATTCATGAAATACATATGCTTTGATTTCATGTTTTGAAGGATCTTTAACTAGTTTTTCAAAATTTATTTTAACTAGTTATTGTTCCTCATTTGGTAGTAATTTTCAATGCTAAAATATTTTCAAATCTATTTTTGAAAACCCCTACCATCAATGGGAGGATGGATGGGCGTGTATGACTTATAAGCTTAATTGACACATCTTTTACTTGTGCATATCAAGGGATGGTAGGTTTTGAGTTATATACATGATTTACATTGTTATTTTCAATTGGTATCATTGAATCGTTTCAATTGGTATCAATATGAACTTATTTTGTTTCTTATATATGTATGTATCAATTTCACTTGGTATACTCATTTTTCATACATATATATATGATTTTCATGTGCTTAACTTTCAATTGGTTCACATTTTTTTAAAGCACAAAGTTTTTGAAAAAAAAAAATTGTTGATCATTATGTTTACTATTGGTATCAATATGTTTCAATTTCATATTTGTTAAATTTCAATTGGTATCAATATGATAATGATTATTTTCAATTTGGTATCTTAAAATTTGTTTGTTTTACAAGAGCTCTGATACCTTTAAAAATTTTGATTAAGAAAAATTAAAAATGCTTTGGTATGTATTTCCTATATGCAAGTAGAGCTTAACATCTCTTCTACATATTGATTCATGTTGAGTATATTATAAATTGAGGAGCTTGACAACTCTTCTTTATATGATATACGTGTGTAGGGGGAGCTTCACATCTCCTCTTATGCATTACATAATATGTGTTATGTGAATTGGGGCTTGTCATCCCTTCTTCATGTAATGCATATGTGTAGGGAAGCTAACTTAGCGTCTTCCTCTTCATGAATGTATATCGCATATAAATCTTTATTGATTGATTTGTTTAACCCCTTCTTGATCTTTTTGTTTTTGACAAAAAGGGGGAGAAAAATTTGTTTGATTTGATTTTACTTTGAACCCTTTGTTGATGATTGACAAAAAGGGGAGAAGTATTTGAGTTTATATGCATGTTTTCATTGCTTAAGGGGGAGAAGTATTTGTCTTCTTGTTATTTATGCATATATGTTTTGTTTGCAAATAGGAGAAAAAGATTTTGTTTTATGCTCGATTAGCATGTTTACTCCTACATTTGCATACATGTTTATGTGCCTCATTACATATTTATTTTGTTTATTTGGTATGCATGAGTTAAGGGGGAGCTTCTTTGAAGCTTTACTTTAATCCATGCATATATAACTTCATGAGTTTTGTCATCATCAAAAAGGGGGAGATTGTTGGCCCAAAGGCCTATCACCCTAGTTTTGATGATGATAACTCATGAAGTTATGTTTACTAATGATCTTGTGTTTAATTAGTGACAGATTCATTATCAAGATCTTAGCAGGTGCATAGCTCAACAAAGGATAAAATGTCAAGATTTGGAGCTAGCACGGTGTGATCCAAGGAGCTTTTGGATCAAAGCTTGGACCAAGTCAAGAAGATGAGAAGCCTTCAAGTGAAGACTTCAAGAAGATGAAGACTTGTGTCTAGGTATAAGATTTTGTTTTATTTTAGATAAAATGTAAAGGATAGATAGTTGGTGGATTGCTCAAGTATATACCATGCACACACACTCTTGATAGTTTTGTTTTTACAAAAGATTTTCTAGTTTAAGAAAATACAAGTTTGGTTTTTGGTGTTTCTCATATACTTATCTTTTAATCCAAAACCAAGTTTAGAGCTTTATGTCAAAAACTTAGATATTTCATCTTATTTGTGTAGTGGATCATATCCATACACACTATGCTTTAATGAGTTCAAAATATCTAGTTTTTATTTAAAGATGTTTTGGAAAAACAAAGTTTAGAAAACATGTTTGGAAAATACAGTTTTTATCATGAGCCAAATATTTTCAAGTTACAAAAATAGTCCAATCTTTTATAACATGCCTTGATTTTGTGCAAGCTTGTTTGTATATCAAAGTTTATTGGTTAAACTATTTTTGTAGATTTTTATGTATTTTATGGGATTTTATTTGAGCCAAAAAGACAAACTTTTTAATCCCAGAAAACTGTTTCAGGCTTCGTATAAGTCGACTTGCTTCCTTTATAGTCGACTAATACTGAAGTCGGCCGACCGGACCGGTCGATCGACGTGCACAGATGTGCACGCCTTTGTGCACTGGAGGACGGCCGACCGTACGGGTCGACCGCTCCAGAGAGCAGAGCTCTCTGGAAAGTTCGGCCGACCGTGCGGGTCGACCGACAGAGAGTTCAACTCTCTGCTCCAGTGGCTCGGTCGACCCGGGCGGTCGACCGTGGCTCCAACGGTCTGATTTCTGACCGTTGGCGGTCGACCGACCCGGCGACCGGCAGCTCTGACAGAGCCCCAACGGCTAGTTTTTAAACAGCCTATAAATTTGGGGGTTTGGTCATTGTTTTGAGATAAGATTTTGGAGACTCTTAGAGCCAGTTTTTCCCATTCATTCCAGAGGTTTTTTCTCCACAAAATTAGAGCCAATACTTCCAATTAAAAGGAGAGTTTATCAAGAGTGTAAAAGAGATTTTCTTGAGTTTTCACCAAAGATTCTTTCCTTGTTTTTCTTACACAAACACTTGAGCATCCATTGATTATTCAATCCTTAGGAGTGTTGTAGTGAGAGCTTTCATTGGTGATCAAAGTGTTTAGATCACCAAGATTTCATTCTTGTACTTTGAGGAGACGGGCAAGTGTGCTCGTGGTGGTTTGGAGTTCGGTTGTGAACTTCTTGGTTCGAGGTGCGGCCTCGGCGAGCTAGTGAGCTTGCGTGTGTACGGGACTAGGGAGTCCGAGGGCTTGTAGGTGTTGCGGCACCGAGGAGAGATCCATTGGGATTGCATAGTGGAAATCCTTCGTATGTCGAAGGCGGGGATGTAGAGCAAGTGTGCTCGAACCTCGAAACATACCCTTGTGTTTGCGATTGCTCACTCTCTCTCTCTCTCTTTGTCTCTTTTATATCTTGCATACTTTATTGTGCTCATCTTTATATGCTAGATATTCATTTGTGCTCATATTGATATACTTGCTTGGGATTGTTGCTAACACTTGTATTCAACCAAGAGAGCCAACGCGGCACCTCAACCCATTCAAGGGGAATCTAGAGGAGTTTGTCCAGAGCCCTTCACGGGGAATTCGGCAACACTCTTGTGTTATACATAGTGTTTAGTGTAAAAGTTTTAATTAGGTCATAATTGCTTTTTACTTCCGCATTATTTGCATCATTTGGCATTAAGTGACCATTAGATTAGCCATCACCTATTCCCCCCCTCTAGGTGAACCTTCATTGGTATCAGAGCTTGGTACTCTGATTTGGTCTAACAACCTAGAGTAAAAGATCCTCATTTTTAGGCTAATCACAATATTTTTGTACACACACCATGGACTTCATGTCACCACCCATGTTTGACATTGTTAACATCCATATATGGAAGGTGAAGATGTCCTTGTACCTCAAAGCCTTAGGTTATCATGTTTATCTTGCCACTACTAATAATGCATATTGTTTAGATGGTAAGAATTTTGAGGCTAATGCAAAAACCCTTCATGCTTTAAAGTCAACTCTAAATAATGATTATTTATCTAGGGTTCTAACTTTGATTTGACTTTTGTAGTTTGGAACACCCTCCTCTCCCTTGGCGAAAATGATCAATACTATGCGGGGAGTGATTCGGATGTTGGAAGCGACATCTCCAACAGTGCTACATGGTCCAAGGGGATAACCCCCTTGAGGTAACTTCCGAATCCGAGGATGAGGATAATAACATGTCATATGAAGAGCTTTCTACATTTTGTCATTATTGCTTGACAAATATGACATGATTAAGAAAGATAATAAAAATTTGAAAAAGAAACTTGATTGCATGCATATAGAACAAGATTCATTTAAATCTAACATTGCATGCTTAGAAAAGAAAATGAGTTTTTGAAAAATGAGAATGTTTCCCTTATGTCTAAATTAAATGATCTTTGTGAAGGGAACACGATTTTGAAGATAAAATTATTTTGGTGGAAACTCAAAAGGAAATTGTTTTTTCAAGAAAACAACTCTTTGATAAAGAAAATTTTTGAAAAAGAAAAGGAAAAAGATGTTGTTTCTAAAAAGAAGAAAAATGATTTTATTTCTCACTACTCTTTACATGCTACCATTGATGATAGTGAGATTAAGAATTTGAAAATAAAATAGATAGTTTGAGTTCAACTTTGAACTCGTGTGCATTTAACCATACTAGGTTGGAGTCCTTGTTTGCAAAGAAACAAACTCCTCATGTTCATGCACATCACACTCATCATGCATTTGCTTATGTTGCACAACACGATCACAAACATTCACATAAGCATCCTAAGGTGTACAAATGTACACATTGTGGCCGCAAAGGCCATCTAGTAAAATTTTGTTTTGATAAGTTGCATGTTTTAAGTTTTGCTAATCATAAAAATGTTTGGGTGCCTTACAAAGCTAACCCCCAAGGACCCAAGAAAATATGGGTACCAAAACCCCCACCATTTGCTTTTGATGTAGGTGAGGGCTCTCACAAAACGTGAGAGGATCGGTGCCTTGATGGTGGGTGCACTTGAACTAAAAGGACACATATTTGGAGCACCGCTATCAAGGAAGTTTTTGTGGGACAACCACCATGTTAGGAGCTTTGGAGTTGGTAACAATTTCTAAACTCCTATTTTATTTATGTACATGCTTATTCATTTGATATCATATAGCATGTTCATGTTTTATGATTTATTGTGCTTCATGTGGTGTGAACTAGTTTAAATATAGATTTTATCAAAACTTGCATGTATACATGTACAAATAGTGAATTACAATTGATTCATATATATTTGAACTTCATGCTCATTTGTATCCACTATATTCATATGTATAGACTAGTTTTGATGATTCTCTTTTATACATGTTTTGCCCTATTTTTTATGCTTTACTCATGTATATGTATTTTAATTCAAATCTAATAAATATACATGTATACCCGTGAGTCTCTTGCTTTCATGCAATACATTTGATAGACTCTTTTATGTTTGGGATATGTATGTATATTGTTAGGATCGGATAAATCATACATATACCTAGAAGTTTCTTTGTTTTATTGAAAAATAATTTTTCATTTTTTTGTAAAATTTTGATACATGATCACTTTTGAGCTTCAATGTCTATTTTCATGAAAATGCTATTTACATGATTCTTGTACACTCACATTTTATTCATTTTGTCATGACCTTGTTTCATGAACACCTTTTTTATGAGCTTTATAGATCTTGAGTGTCATATTTGTGTATTTGGTATGATTCATGAAATACATATGCTTTGATTTCATGTTTTGAAGGATCTTTAACTAGTTTTTCAAAAATTTATTTTAACTAGTTATTGTTCCTCATTTGGTAGTGATTTTTAATGCTAAAATATTTTCAAATCTATTTTTGAAAACCCCTACCTTCAATGGGAGGATGGATGGGCGTGTATGCCTTGTAAGCTTAATTGACACATCTTTTACCTTGTGCATATCAAGGGATGGTAGGTTTTGAGTTATATACATGATTTACATTATTATTTTCAATTGGTATCATTGAATCGTTTCAATTGGTATCAATATGAACTTATTTTGTATATACTCATATTTTGTTTCTTATATATGTATGTATCAATTTCACTTGGTATACTCATTTTTTCATACATATATATATGATTTTCATGTGCTTAACTTTCAATTGGTTCACATTTTTTTTAAAGCACAAAGTTTTTGATAAAAAAAAAAATGTTAATCATTATGTTTACTATTGGTATCAATATGTTTCAATTTCATATTTGTTAAATTTCAATTGGTATCAATATGATAATGATTATTTTCAATTTGGTATCTTAAAATTTGTTTGTTTTACAAGAGCTCTGATACCTTTAAAAATTTTGTTTAAGAAAAATTAAAAATGTTTTGGTATGTATTTCCTATATGCAAGGAGAGCTTAACTTCTCTTCTACATATAGATTCATGTTGAGTATATTATAAATTGAGGAGCTTGACAACTCTTCTTTATATTATATACGTGTGTAGGGGGAGCTTCACATCTCCTCTTATGCATTACATAATATGTGTTATGTGAATTGGGGCTTGTCATCCCTTCTTCATGTAATACATATGTGTAGGGAAGCTAACTTAGCGTCTTCCTCTTCATGAATGTATATCGCATATAAATCTTTATTGATTGATTTGTTTAACCCCTTCTTGATCTTTTTGTTTTTGACAAAAAGGGGGAGAAAAATTTGTTTGATTTGATTTTATTTGAACCCTTTGTTGATGATTGACAAAAAGGGGGAGAAGTATTTGAGTTTATATGCATGTTTTCATTGCTTAAGGGGGAGAAGTATTTGTCTTCCTTGTTATTTATGCATATATGTTTTGTTTTGCAAATAGGAGAAAAAGATTTTGTTTTATGCTCGATTAGCATGTTTACTCCTACATTTGCATACATGTTTATGTGCCTCATTGCATATTTATTTTGTTTATTTGGTATGCATGAGTTAAGGAGGAGCTTCTTTGAAGCTTTACTTTAATCCATGCATATATAACTTCATGAGTTTTGTCATCATCAAAAAGGGGGAGATTGTTGGCCCAAAGGCCTATCACCCTAGTTTTGATGATGATCAACTCATAAAGTTATGTTTACTAATGATCTTGTGTTTAATTAGTGACATATTCATTATCAAGATCTTAGCAGGTGCATAGCTCAACAAAGGATAAAATGTCAAGATTTGGAGCTAGCACGGTGTGATCCAAGGAGCTTTTGGATCAAAGCTTGGACCAAGTCAAGAAGATGAGAAGCTTTCAAGTGAAGACTTCAAGAAGATGAAGACTTGTGTCTAGGTATAAGATTTTGTTTTTGTTTTAGATAAAATGTAAAGGATAGATAGTTGGTGGATTGCTCAAGTATATACCATGCACACACACTCTTGATAGTTTTGTTTTTACAAAAGATTTTCTAGTTTAAGAAAATACAAGTTTGGTTTTTGGTGTTTCTCATATACTTATCTTTTAATCCAAAACCAAGTTTAGAGCTTTATGTCAAAAACTTAGATATTTCATCTTATTTGTGTAGTGGATCATATCCATACACACTATGCTTTAATGAGTTCAAAATATCAAGTTTTTATTTAAAGATGTTTTGGAAAAACAAAGTTTAGAAAACATGTTTGGAAAATACAGTTTTTATCATGAGCCAAATATTTTCAAGTTACAAAAATAGTCCAATCTTTTATAACATGCCTTAATTTTGTGCAAGCATGTTTGTATATCAAAGTTTATTGGTTAAACTATTTTTGTAGATTTTTATGTATTTTATGGGATTTTATTTGAGCCAAAAAGACAAACTTTTTAATCCCAGAAAACTGTTTCAGGCTTCGTATAAGTCGACTTGCTTCCTTTATAGTCGACTAATACTGAAGTCGGCCGACCGGACCGGTCGACCGACGTGCACAGATGTGCACGCCTTTGTGCACTGGAGGACGGCCGACCGTACGGGTCGACCGCTCCAGAGAGCAGAGCTCTCTGGAAAGTTCGGCCGACCGTGCGGGTCGACCGACAGAGAGTTCAACTCTCTGCTCCAGTGGCTCGGTCGACCCGGGCGGTCGACCGTGGCTCCAACGGTCTGATTTCTGACCGTTGGCGGTCGACCGACCCGGTCGACCGGCAGCTCTGACAGAGCCCCAACGGCTAGTTTTTAACAGCCTATAAATTTGGGGTTTGGTCATTGTTTTGAGATAAGATTTTGGAGACTCTTAGAGCCAGTTTTTCCCATTCATTCCAGAGGTTTTTTCTCCACAAAATTAGAGCCAATACTTCCAATTAAAGGAGAGTTTATCAAGAGTGTAAAAGAGATTTTCTTGAGTTTTCACCAAAGATTCTTTCCTTGTTTTTCTCACACAAACACTTGAGCATCCATTGATTATTCAATCCTTAGGAGTGTTGTAGTGAGAGCTTTCATTGGTGATCAAAGTGTTTAGATCACCAAGATTTCATTCTTGTACTTTGAGGAGACGGGCAAGTGTGCTCGTGGTGGTTTGGAGTTCGGTTGTGAACTCTTTGGTTCGAGGTGCGGCCTCGGCGAGCTAGTGAGCTTGCGTGTGTACGGGACTAGGGAGTCCGAGGGCTTGTAGGTGTTGCGGCACCGAGGAGAGATCCATTGGGATTTGCATAGTGGATATCCTTCGTGTGTCGAAGGCGGGGATGTAGAGCAAGTGTGCTCGAACCTCGAAACATACCCTTGTGTTTGCGATTGCTCACTCTCTCTCTCTTTGTCTCTTTTATATCTTGCATACTTTTATTGTGCTCATCTTTATATGCTAGATATTCATTTGTGCTCATATTGATATACTTGCTTGGGATTGTTGCTAACACTTGTATTCAACCAAGAGAGCCAACGCGGCACCTCAACCCATTCAAGGGGAATCTAGAGGAGTTTGTCCAGAGCCCTTCACGGGGAATTCGGCAACACTCTTGTGTTATACATAGTGTTTAGTGTAAAAGTTTTAATTAGGTCATAATTGCTTTTTGCTTCCGCATTATTTGCATCATTTGGCATTAAGTGACCATTAGATTAGCCATCACCTATTCCCCCCTCTAGGTGAACCTTCAGGATCGATTATAGTGGAAATCCTTCGTGTGTTGAAGGCGGGGATGTAGAGCAAGAGTGCTCGAACCTCGAAACAAATCCCTTATGTTTGCGATTGCTCTTTCTCTCTTTGTCTCCTTGTTTTTATCTTGCATGCTTATATTGTCTTTACATTTATTTGCTTGATATACATTTGTGCTCTCATTGATATACTTGCTTGGGTTTGTTTGCTAACACTAGTTTTCAACCAAGAGAGCCAACGCGGCACCTCAACCCATTCAAGGGGAATCTAGAGGAGTTAGTCCATAGCCCTTCACGGGGAATTCGGCTACACTCTTGTGTTAAACTTGGTGTTTTGTGTAATAAGTTTAATTTAGGTCATAATAGTTTTTACTTCCGCATTATTTGTCATTAAGTGACCATTAGATTAGCCATCACCTATTCACCCCCCCTCTAGGTGATTTACATATTCTATCAATATCTGATAAAAGAGGCTAGTTCCAGGCGTAGTCCACTATGTCTCTCAGATGGCGATGAATTCACTAAGGAAGGTTCCAGGCGTAGTCCACCTGTCCCGAATTCACAGTATGATGTTGCCTGATTTCACTCGTGTTTTATGATCTGGTGATTTGATTGTCATTTATTATTGATTTGTTTTATCCTCTCTGAAACTCAAGTTTTGGGGGGGGGGACTGTTGTATGTGTTTTGAGTTGGAGGGAAAACTTGAGTTTCCCTCTTATTTGCCTTTGAGTTTAGTCCCACATTGGATAGGAGATGGGAGGTTAGGTAGTATATATACCAACACCTCTCATGCCTATTGTTATGAGTATTGGGTGATTAGTCTACAATTCTACATTATTATATCGCATTTCCACCAATTTATGAATAAATTGTCGGTCTAAACCGTGTTTTGGTCTTTATTGCAGGTAGATCCAAAGTTCAAGGGCAAAGGTGTAATAAGAGCTTAATTAAAGCCAATTTCGGGTAATTAAATCCGCATTACTTGGAGGCCAAGTAAGGGATTATCTAGAAGATACATTGCACCTAGCCTCTTACGCATATCAGACGAATTTGCGGACCAATTTACTAGAAACAGAATATACCGGGAAGCGTCTCGAAGCCTGACGGAGATCCGGACCAAAACCAGGGAGTTCTCTCCCTGGTTTTGCCGCGGATCCGCGGCAAGGGAGTGGAGCCACGCGTCGATTTCGACGCGTGGCCCCGTCTCATCTTCTGGATGCTTCTTATGCCTATAAATAGCCCTGACTCTGGCCAAAACGCAAGCAGTTTTCATTTTTAGGAGTAGGTGCAGATTTAGGAGTAGTGTAGGTGAGTGTTCTTCATTTCTTGTATTTTCATTTCTTTTTAGATCATTGTAGTAGGGCTGAGTGATTCATAGAGAGAGATAGTGAGGGATTGATGTAATAGATGGTGACAGTCTATGTAAAGGTGCCTCCTTTCTCTTCCATTGTAATCTCCTTCATCTTCTACATGATTTCTTGCTAACTTTTCTTCTCATGGCAATCTAACTACTAACCACTAACCATCTAACCACTTACTTGATAATCCACATGAATCGGGTTGCCTCTATTAAGGCCTTGTTCTTGCAAGAGCCATTGATGGCCAAAGATGATGGGTTCTAACATCTAACTTGCTAACTTGCTAATCAAGCTAACTCTCTTTTATTTCATGCTTTCTTTTTAGTATTCTAATGAGTTGATGCTTGTGTTAGCTTGTTCTTGATGCAATGTTTTGATTGTGATGAACCATCCATGAGCCATGCTTTGTACCGTCTCTTGGAGCCAAGGATTATTGATGGCCGAGGATCAAAATGTGAGGCAACTATCATGAAGAGGTTAGCATGGTTAGTGGAGCATTTAGTAGTTAGTAGCCATGAGTTTTCTTTTTTCTTGTTTTAGAAATCATCTTCCAAAACTCTTTTATCTTTTCATCGGTGTTTTTACCATCCTTCTTAGTTCATCTTAGTTCCATCTCTTTTTCTATTCATTTTCCGAACCACTCTTCTATTTTGTTTTCTTCGACGTTTTCATCGCACCTTCTCCACCTACCACTTTCTGGATTTCATTTTCTTTTCCTTTTCATTTTCTTTTTCATTCTTTTAACAAAGAAGAATTGTTAACATACAACGTGAATATAGACTGTTAATGCTTCTATCGCCTCCCTTCCCTGTGGATTCGACCCGTTGAGCCAATGCTATAACGGAAGTATCGAGGGTACATTAGCACATACGAGCTTTTACATTGATTCACATAAAACACATTTTTGAGTGCTAGTTCCGCCCGATCAAATTTTTGGCGCCGTTGCGGGGAAGGGAATGGTTTTGTTTTCACGTTTTTGTTAACATTGTCTTCTCTGTTTTGGTGTGCAGGGCAATATTTACAGGTGCTTAATCTTGTAGAACATAATCTAGCTTTGCATCTCCTGCTCTTGAAAGCAGGGCCCCGATTCTAAAGACAAGCCGCGGAACCGCGACATTTGCCGCGAAACCGCGGCAATTTTGTGAACATTATAAATTTTGTTGTTCTGGGATGTGTGAATTGTAATAGCTAGTGGATTTGTACTGCTATCTTTCTTGCTTTGATTGCCTACACACCATAATAAATAAAAGAACTAAAATACGGTTATTGGACGCTTTTAAAACAGCTTAGATATTTGCATTTAGGCACGTGTCAATTCAATTCCAATATACTGTATTTTGTTCTGTTATTGTGATCTGGATGGAGATGTACATATGGCATTGCATATAGCATAGGACAAACACGTGGGTGATTTATCGCTTTGTGTTATATTCTTGTCTATATTGCACACTTGCACGAAATTGAACTTAAGGGCAAAACCCAAACAAGATAAGGTGGGGATTTCATCACCTTTCTTTTGCCCAAAATCATCTCCCCACTCACACAACCCAAGCCCTAATAAAAATTGAATAGACGTTGGCCCCTAGGGACATCTAGGTCTAGGTCAACCCTCCTATTGGCTTGGTTTTGATTTTTCTTTTCTTTTTGTCTGTTGTTTGATTTTTCTTTTTGTTTGTGATTGTTTGTGAAATGGCATTTAATAATAACAATTCTTTCAATCCGAATATGAATCTATATTTCACACCAACCCCATTTGATTCGGATAATCCCAACCCGGCGTTTTACAATATGCACCAACCAAATACACGGGTTGGCCTTATCCGAATCAATACAACCCATACCCACATTCTTATGACTATAATTTCTAAAATAATTTCAACTCGTCACAGAGTCAATGGGGATTCACTTCCCCCGAGTTTAATTTTCAACCTCCTTGTCCCCCATGTCCACCTTGTCCATTATATTCACATTATCCACAATATTCACTCCCCGATTTCGCTTCCTATACTCCTTTTTCTGGACCTCCCATTGAAGAACAATCTGAGTTTCAAAAGAGAGTAGAAGCCAATTTATAAGAGGCCGAGCAACAACTTCAAGAAACATTGGCCTCTCTAGAACATCTTCAAGAGTCTTACTCAGTTCCACCTCCTCATAATGAACAACCATTTGCCTTGGAAACGAGTAAAGAACTCTTGTGTGAGTCCAAGCTTCAATCTCCACACATTTTTGACTCACATTATTCACAAAATTTCCAAAACCAAGATTCTTATACTCCCATTCTAGAGCAACCACTTGGAGATACATTATATCTAGATAAGAGTATGGATATCTTACAGGAGTCTTTATTACAATATCAAAAATCACATGCCGAGTCTGTCAATAGGTTGGAAGAACAATTGAGTCAATTGGTTAACATTTATAAGAATGAGGAAACTCTATCTTATCAACCTTTGACCAATTCAGCTATGCCAAACTCTATTGATTTGACCCAAGACTCTTGTCATTTTGGAAATCAAGATTCAATTTTAGTACACCCATCTGAACTTGTCCAAACTTTAAATCCCATTGACATTTTGGAAAGTTATCCATTTCCTGAAATTGAACTTGAGCATGAATATGATCATGAACCTCAATTAGTGATTCAATTCTACTTCCTGATTCAATTATGACTCCAGTATCTTCACCTGATTTCAATCCTTTTCCCGAGTCAGTATTGAATCCTGTACCAATCCATTGTGAAATTGAATCACCAATCATTCATGATGATCATATTGAACTTGACCAATTCCATACTTTTGAAAGTCCCATTGATAAATTGGCAAGTTTTCATTTTTGTGAAATTGAACTCAATGAGGAATATGACTTTGATCCTCAAATTTGTGATCCAGTTCAACTTCCTGAATCATTATTGACTCCTGTTTTGTTACCCAATTTGAGCAACATTTTAGAGTCAGTTTTGATTCCCATACATGTCATTCCTGAACTTGAATCACCACTCTTAGAAAGTCACATTCTATCATAGGAAAATGAATGTGGATGTGAGCTTCATCTTCTTGATTTGGACCCACTTCCTGAACCGATCTCGACTCCCGAACCTTTATTTGACTTGAGTCATTTTTCTGAGTCGATATTAGTTCCTGTACTTCCTGAGTCCAAATCAATCATTCCATCTTTTTATACTCCATTTTGGGACAAGGGTTTTGATAAATTTGACTCCGAAATTATTTTGAAAATTTGGAAATTAGATGGGGTAAAACTCTTAATAAAAATCGTTCATACATACATCTTTCTAGTGGGTTGTATCATGGAGGTCTCTGGTGGGTTCCTCCGGACTCCACGTAAGAAGGATTGGGCCGCATTTCGTGGACCAATCAGACCGCCACCGGAACCACCACCTTGAGGTGATTTTGTGATTTTTCCTTCTCTCTCTATTTGTTTCATGCATACATACATCACGATGCATTGAGGACAATGCATGAGATAAGTGTGGGGGAGGGTTTACTAACTTAGAGTTTTAGATTTTCTTTCTTTTACACTTCTTTTAGGATACTTTTAGAAATCTTCCCTTTTGTATAGAAATTTTCTCTTTCTTTAAAACTTTTTGAAATAAGAGACAAAGTTTTGGTCTATTTTTAAGAAAATTAAGATGATCTTAGAAATTAAGGAAGCCTTAGTTATGACATCTTAAACCTAGTTGAAATAATAGATCTTATTTAAAATTATAGGCTAAGTAAGATAAATTGGGGAGATAATTTTATCTTGAATTTTCTGCTTAGATAGTATGCACTTCACACTTACACATTTTTGGGATGGAAACAAAGACCTAAAATGCCATAAAGTAAAAATAAATAAAAAGAAAAAAATATATAAAGAAAACATCACTTATTAAGCTGGATAATTATGCCTCAAGAAGTATGATTATTCACGCCTAACGGTGGTCAGAAAAAAAACAAATAATCCCCCTTAGTTTTGTAGCCTTGTTTACTTGAGTCCTTAAACCCGAGGGATGTTTTCTCATCTGGTACCCTAGGACCTTCTGGTTTGGGAGTCATCGGTTATAGACTCGCTACATGGGTAAACTAGAAAGCCTAAACTAAGGGAAGAAGAAAAAAAAAGAAAAAAAAAGGAAAAGAAAGAATATAGATATATAAATAAATGGCTTGATGGTTAGAGTTGAAGTCCCAGAAATCTTCACTATCACAAAGTGCATATTATCTAAGTTTTATGAGAGATAAAATATTCAATCCATTTTGAATTCTTACCTTAATTGAAGACAAGATCTTGCATAGAGACTAAGTTTAAGGAAGAATGATTTTGTGGTGGACTTATGACCTTAGATCACTTATATTTTTACAAAAATATTTCGTAAACTCGTCTCTCATTCAAAATGCGTTTTCAAAATACTAACATTTGTCTTCTTTCTTTATGGATTTTGTGGGTGCAATCCACTGAAAACCCTCAGGAGACAACACTCCTCCTCTAGGGTAACCTAGAGGTTTAACGGCTTGTTGCACATGCTCAGTGTAATCGCGTCACCTGCGAAAGTGGTGTAATAACACTTGTAGTATAGTTTTTCTTTTCTTGTTTTGCTCGGGACGAGCAAAAGAATAAGTGTGGGGGGTGTGATTAGTCTACAATTCTGCATTATTATATCGCATTTCTCATCAATTTATGAATAAATTGTCGGTCTAAACCGTGTTTTGGTCTTTATTGCAGGTAGATCCAAAGTTCAAGGGCAAAGGTGTAATAAGAGCTTAATTAAAGCCAATTTCGGGTAATTAAATCCGCATTACTTGGAGGCCAAGTAAGGGATTATCTAGAAGATACATTGCACCTAGCCTCTTACGCATATCAGACGAATTTGCGGACCAATTTACCAGAAACAGAATATACCGGGAAGCGTCTCGAAGCCTAACGGAGATCCAGACCAAAACCAGGGAGTTCTCTCCCTGGTTTTGCCGTGGATCCGCGGCTCTGGCCGCGGATCCGCGGCAAGGGAGTGGAGCCACGCGTCGATTTTCGACGCGTGGCCTCGTCTTATCTTCTAGATGCTTCTTATGCCTATAAATAGCCCTGACTCTGGCCAAAACGCAAGCAGTTTTCATTTTTAGGAGTAGGTGCAGATTTTAGGAGTAGTGTAGGTGAGTGTTCTTCATTTCTTGTATTTTCATTTCTTTTTAGATCATTGTAGTAGGGCTGAGTGATTCATAGAGAGAGATAGTGAGGGATTGATGTAATAGATGGTGACAGTCTATGTAAAGGTGCCTCCTTTCTCTTCCATTGTAATCTCCTTCATCTTCTACATGATTTCTTGCTAACTTTTCTTCTCATGGCAATCTAACTACTAACCACTAACCATCTAACCACTTACTTGATAATCCACATGAATCGGGTTGCCTCTATTAAGGCCTTGTTCTTGCAAGAGCCATTGATGACCAAAGATGATGGGTTCTAACATCTAACTTGCTAACTTGCTAACTTGCTAACCAAGCTAACTCTCTTTTATTTCATGCTTTCTTTTTAGTAGTCTAATGAGTTGATGCTTGTGTTAGCTTGTTCTTGATGCAATGTTTTGATTGTGATGAACCATCCATGAGCCATGCTTTGTACCGTCTCTTGGAGCCAAGGATTATTGATGGCCGAGGATCAAAATGTGAGGCAACTATCATGAAGAGGTTAGCATGGTTAGTGGAGCATTTAGTAGTTAGTAGCCATGAGTTTTCTTTTTCTTGTTTTAGAAATCATCTTCCAAAACTCTTTTATCTTTTCATCGGTGTTTTTACCATCCTTCTTAGTTCATCTTAGTTCCATCTCTTTTTCTATTCATTTTCCGAACCACTCTTCTATTTTGTTTTCTTCGACGTTTTCATCGCACCTTCTCCACCTACCACTTTCTGGATTTCATTTTCTTTTCCTTTTCATTTTCTTTTTCATTCTTTTAACAAAGAAGAATTGTTAACATACAACGTGAATATAGACTGTTAATGCTTCTATCGCCTCCCTTCCCTGTGGATTCGACCCGTTGAGCCAATGCTATAACGGAAGTATCGAGGGTACATTAGCACATACGAGCTTTTACATTGATTCACATAAAACACATTTTTGAGTGCTAGTTCCGCCCCGATCAAATTTTTGGCGCCGTTGCCGGGGAAGGGAATGGTTTTGTTTTCACGTTTTTGTTAACATTGTCTTCTCTGTTTTGGTGTGCAGGGCAATATTTACAGGTGCTTAATCTTATAGAACATAATCTAGCTTTGCATCTCCCTGCTCTTGAAAGCAGGGCCCCGATTTTAAAGACAAGCCGCGGAACCGCGACATTTGCCGCGAAACCGCGACAATTTTGTGAACATTATAAATTTTGTTGTTCTGGGATGTGTGAATTGTAATAGCTAGTGGATTTGTACTGCTATCTTTCTTGCTTTGATTGCCTACACACCATAATAAATAAAAGAACTAAAATACGGTTATTGGACGCTTTTAAAACAGCTTAGATATTTGCATTTAGGCACGTGTCAATTCAATTCCAATATACTGTATTTTGTTCTATTGTTGTGATCTGGATGGAGATGTACATATGGCATTGCATATAGCATAGGACAAACACGTGGGTGATTTATCGCTTTGTGTTATATTCTTGTCTATATTGCACACTTGCACGAAATTGAACTTAAGGGCAAAACCCAAACAAGATAAGGTGAGGATTTCATCACCTTTCCTTAGCCCAAAAATCATCTCCCCACTCACACAACCCAAGCCCTAATAAAATTTGAATAGACGTTGGCCCCTAGGGACATCTAGGTCTAGGTCAACCCTCCTATTGGCTTGGTTTTGATTTTTCTTTTCTTTTTGTCTGTTGTTTGATTTTTCTTTTTGTTTGTGATTGTTTGTGAAATGGCATTTAATAATAACAATTCTTTCAATCCGAATATGAATCCATATTTCACACCAACCCCATTTGATTCGGATAATCCCAACCCGGCGTTTTACAATATGCACCAACCAAATACACCGGGTTGGCCTTATCCGAATCAATACAACCCATACCCACATTCTTATGACTATAATTTCTAAAATAATTTCAACTCGTCACAGAGTCAATGGGGATTCACTTCCCCCGAGTTTAATTTTTAACCTCCTTGTCCCCCATGTCCACCTTGTCCATCATATTCACCTTATCCACAATATTCACTCCCCGATTTCGCTTCCTATACTCCTTTTTCTGGACCTCCCATTGAAGAACAATCTGAGTTTCAAAAGAGAGTAGAATCGGGTTGCCTCTATTAAGGCCTTGTTCTTGCAAGAGCCATTGATGGCCAAAGATGATGGGTTCTAACATCTAACTTGCTAACTTGCTAACCAAGCTAACTCTCTTTTATTTCATGCTTTCTTTTTAGTAGTCTAATGAGTTGATGCTTGTGTTAGCTTGTTCTTGATGCAATATTTTGATTGTGATGAACCATCCATGAGCCATGCTTTGTACCGTCTCTTGGAGCCAAGGATTATTGATGGCCGAGGATCAAAATGTGAGGCAACTATCATGAAGAGGTTAGCATGGTTAGTGGAGCATTTAATAGTTAGTAGCCATGAGTTTTCTTTTTTCTTGTTTTAGAAATCATCTTCCAAAACTCTTTTATCTTTTCATCGGTGTTTTTTACCATCCTTCTTAGTTCATCTTAGTTCCATCTCTTTTTCTATTCATTTTCCGAACCACTCTTCTATTTTGTTTTCTTCGACGTTTTCATCGCACCTTCTCCACCTACCACTCTCTGGATTTCATTTTCTTTTCCTTTTCATTTTCTTTTTCATTCTTTTAACAAAGAAGAATTGTTAACATACAACGTGAATAGAGACTGTTAATGCTTCTATCGCCTCCCTTCCCTGTGGATTCGACCCGTTGAGCCAATGCTATAACGGAAGTATCGAGGGTACATTAGCACATACGAGCTTTTATATTGATTTCACATAAAACACATTTTGAGTGCTAGTTCCGCCCCGATCATTGGGCCATGGGCCACATCCCCACACGCGCGCACACGCGCCGAACCGAACCGGGCCGGGCCGGGTACGGGTGGCGCGCGCCCACGACCTGGGGACACGAATGCAGTTCGATTCAGGGGCTTGTTGGACCTGCTACATTTTGTTTTTTTATTTTTTATTTAAAATTCGGTTGAGATTTTTCGGGAATAGTTGGACCCGTTCAAGAGAATCGGATCTGCACGTTGTAACCACTCGCGCATGATCGCAAATTCTCTCGGGCTGTTTCAAATAGAAAGATCTGCAGAGGGTTATAAATACCCTAGTTTTGCACGTATCTTTTACATGAAACAGAAATAATCCGCTCTCTTTCTCCTACATATTTCTTACATTCTGCTGAAAGAAGCTGTGTTCCTGCAATCGGTTTATGCTGTTTTCCTGACGTCCTTTTTCTACTTACGGGCAACGAATCTCCATCTGAGCAGAGGCCTGACTCATCGTCCTGAGTTGGGTGCTGGTGTACTACCGGGGGAGTTTTTACCGCTAGAAGATGAGGCCACGTTCAAGGTCCGGATGAGAGACCGGCCAACTTTCTTCTAGGGCAGTGCGTCTGTACGACTACGTCACCCCAGGCCAGCCTTTTGCTTTCTTTTAATTCTTTATTTTAGTTGCATGCTTAGGACAAGTATTTATTGAATTCAAGAAATTATATTTATTGCATGTTTTAATTCAGTTAAATATCCTACAATCTAGAAGAAAGTTGTTTGATAATTCTTGCAATTAAATTTAGAGAATTATTTCATGCAATATAGTTACTTGCCCGCTCCTTTGGTCGGAGCATCTTCAGCTATTTCTTCTTTTTTGTGGGCTAAGTGTTGGCAGGGCTGCTGGCTGCGGTGTTTGATGGTGGTGGTATCAATTTCATTTGATTTGGGGGATTAGGATTAGGATGTATTGTGATATTAATTGGGTTCTTTTTCTTTTTTCTTTTTTTTGGGGAGAGATTATGTTGTGTTTTTAAAGTTTACTATCTGAATTTTAAAAGTAAGTAAATAGATGGGGACAAAGTGAATTTTATTGGGAGACAAAGATAGATGATCTCATTCTGGTGAAAACAATAATCTAAAAAGGAGGACTTTCTTATTTTTAAAGTAATATATATCAATTATGGGTGGGGCTAGGAATTGGGCCGAGGCCGGTCCACGTCGGACTTAGTATGGCTCAGTTAAAATCGTGTTTAGGCTTCTATAATTTATAGGTTTCGACTTTCAAGTTGGGGATGTTTTTTAATTTTGTAACAACTATGCAATAAATTAGTGATTGAGTTTGAGTCCCATATTTTCTCTTAGTCTTTTCAAAAGAAACGTATTACTATTATTATTAAATATTTTTTATAATTGTAACATTGTTGAATATAATTTTGTGCCCTCGAGGTTTCCTGGCTCCACCACTGGACTCGTGCCTCTCATTATGCGAATCAAGAATTAGAAGGGAGAGAAGGTTTGATTCTATTTCAAGATTTAAGAGAAGGAAGAAAACGGAAAACAGAGATGGGTATTGGGCAGTCGCGCGGGTACAGATGCCGACTCAAACCCACACTCTCAATTTTATCTTCTCATTTTATTTAAGTCCGCAGCCCACAGCTCTTGATTATCCCCAAAAAAAAAGAAAGAAGAAGAAGAATAATAATGTTTGCACTGCTAGGCATCGACTCGGATTGCAGTGCCAAACCCAAAATGCCCGAACCGTTGCGAGGCATTGGCTTTTGTTTGGAAGGCATGAATCAAAATTTATATACAAACGACTCACTATTAAATCTTCTCTTTTTTATCATTGATGCTGAGAAACCCAGCCCGCTTGTTGCTGATGCTTCTCTTCGATTCTAGTGAATGGGGATGATTGTTGAGTTTTATATGCCGTTCACTTAAATTGAATGAGTCCTATTTTTTTTCAGATCTAAACACAAATAGTACTCATCGTGAATATATCTGTATATATAAACAGCCCAGGCCCCAAGCTTTATAACAGAAAAGCAAAAGGGAAAAAAAAGAGTAAAATTAGCCCAAACCCACGCTCTCAATTTCGTCCTCTCATTTTATTTAAGCCTGCAGGCCACTACCAGGGTTTCACAACTCTTACAACCCTAAAAAAAAAAAGAAAAAAAAAGAAAAAAAAGAAAAAAAGAAGAAAAAAACGAACAACCGCTGCTGCAGGGCGCAGCTTGTGGGGGCGCACTGCACAGAATTGTCTGCCCCCAGCCGACCTTTTACGGTCTTTCATGGTGATTGACTCCTTTCATTTTCGAACCTTTCATTTTCGAATAATAGTATTTTACCTGATAATTCTAATTATTCCTCATATATAGTTTAAACACAAAGAAAGAAATATTCTAATTATTCCTCATATATAGTTTAAAACACAAAGAAAGATAGAAAACAAACCATTAAAATAATGCCCTAAATAACAGATGTATGAAAATTATAATAATAGCAATGTCCATCATAAATCATTTTCTAAACATATCAGAAAATACAATTCTAACTTATTGTGATGAAAAGGAAAAATAATTTAATCGATTGAATGAAGATTAATTAGTACTTGTTAGGATGCAGAAGTGATTTATGAAAATCATTTGTATCAAATATTCAATCAAAAACAATTAATTATGTAAAGTGTGGCCTCAAATAAAGAGCCGTCGTCCAAAGCTTCCATTCCAAACCAAATAAAAGGAAGAAAAAAAAAGAAAAAAGAAAAGACAAAAAAACTGAGAGAAAGAGAAAGTTGAAAAGGAGCGGACCGCATTGCTTTTGGCGGCATGACCACCGATGCAAAATTTGTTGTATCTGTTTTGAGTTGGAGGGAAAACTTGAGTTTCCCTCTTATTTGCCTTTGAGTTTAGTCCCACATTGGATAGGAGATGGGAGGTTAGGTAGTATATATACCAACACCTCTCATGCCTATTGTTATGAGTGTTGGGCCATGGGCCACATCCCCACACGCGCGCACACGCGCCGAACCGAACCGGCCGGGTGCGGGTGGCGCAAGCCCACGACCTGCGGACACGAATGCAGTTCGATTCAGGGGCTTGTTGGACCTGCTACATTTTGTTTTTTATTTTTTTTATTTAAAATTCTGTTGAGATTTTTCGTGAATAGTTGGACCCGTTCAAGAGAATCGATCTGCACGTTGGTGGATTGAGTAGATTAATACTCTCAATTAATAGGTTCACTTCTCTACATTTCCAACAGGACTAGGCCTGACATCTCTTATGCAGTAGGTAGATTGAGTAGATATACTAGTAACCCTAGTAGAGAACACAGGACTGCACTAGAGAGAGTTTTCAGATATCTTAAAGGCACAATTGGCTATTGTCTGACTTACATTGGATATCCTGATGTTATGGAAGGTTATAGTGATGCCAACTGGGTCATTGATTCTAACAGTGTTAAGTCTACTACCGGATATGTATTCATGTTCGGTGGTGCTGCTGTGTCCTGGAAATCCTGCAAACAAACAGTGATTGCCAGGAGCACCATGGAGTCCGAGCTCATTGCTCTGGATACAACTTGCTCTGAAGCTGAATGGTTAAAGGATCTTTTATCTGAATTCTCTATCGTGCCTAAACCCATACTTCCAATCTCAGTTCATACTGATTCAAGATCCACAATTGAGATTCTAAAGCAAGATAATACCAATAAGAAGATGAACAGACATATTCAAATCAGACTTAAGTCTGTTCAGCATCTATTGGGCAAAGTTGTGCTTCTGGACTTTGTAAAGTCCGAGAAGAATATTGCTGAACCATTGACTAAGGGCCTTTCTAGGAGTGTGGTCCTAGAATCATCGAGGGAGATGGGGTTAAGCCCATAGTAGAGTTCAACGACAGCGGGAACCCAACCTACTTGATTGGGAGTTGATTCCATGAAAGAGGTTTAATGTGGTAGGAACAATCTGGACTGGTGATACTCGTGTGGAGCATCGACCCGGATATATTTATATCATGTATGTAGTATTGTAGCTACTACCCCTTCTCTATGATGACGATGCTCTTATAATACAGCTAGGTAAGGATGAGTTTAACTCTTAATAAGTCCAACGCATGTAGTGTGGAGGGTATACTATCCAGCTGTAGTACCCTTGGAGGTGTTGGCCCAAAGGCCATTATCCCAGTTATTTTGATGATAACAAAACATATTTAGTTATGTATCTAATATTTTTGGTTAAAAGGATTTCAGGTTCAAGAACAGGTTTTTGACGGCTCCGCTAAAAGACTCACAAGTTTGGACGCCGCAAAAATGAAGATTCCCAAGCTATGCACAACTAGGATGCTTCGGGATCAAGATGATGATGTGAAGATCAAGACAAGATCAAGACAAGATCAAGACATTGAAGAAAACAAGCTTTGTATTTTTATTTTTATTTTAGATATTTTGTCAAAGCTAGATATTAGAAGTAGAGCTATGGGATTATCACACACACACCTCTTAGTTAGGTTCATGGCTTCAAAAAGATTTTTCAATTCCATTTCTAACTTAGTTTTTAAAAGAGAACATATTTGAAAATACGCTTTTTAGAAAAACAATAGTTTTGGAAAAACATTTTCATTGAAAAACAAGTTTGTGTTCAAAAGAATTTTATCAAACTATTTTTAACATGATTGAAGTATGACACATGCTTATACTTCATGTTTTTACAAGTTCCAAAATCTTACCCAAAACCCAAAACCAAATCCAAGTTTTCTGGAAGTTCTGTTTTTCAGAACTCACAGTAACCGGTCGACCGGCCCGGTCGACCGATGTGCACAATACTGTGCACGTCTATATCAGTCGACCGACCCGGTCGACCGAAGTTCATTTACGTTTACAGGAGTTTTCGGTCGACCGACCCGGTCGACCGATGAGCCCCAACGGTCATATTTTTGACCGTTGGCGGTCGACCGACCCGGTCGACCGGAATCTGTCAAAAGTTCTGACAGATCCAACAACTAGTTTTTCTGACTGTTTTTCTTTTTGGGATTTGTCTCCAATGAATTTGTGAGGCTGTTTTTGACCCCTATAAATAGAGGGTCACCTCATATTGATGAGACAACTATTGCAAAATATTTCTTAAGAGTTTTACAAAGATTTTCAAAGCTTTCCTTCATAAAAGATTTTCCAAAGCCTAAATTCCCAACACCCAACTTGTAGCCTATTCCTCTAGCTTCTCTCTAGATTTTGCACACCACAATCCCAAGCTTACATCTACATATTTGGTTCTAGGATTGTGCAAGTGAGCTTTTGTAAAGTGATCAAGTGTGATCACTCATTTCTTCTTGGAGTGAAGTTGTA
Source organism: Agave tequilana (assembly GCA_038442645.1). Taxonomy (NCBI): domain Eukaryota; kingdom Viridiplantae; phylum Streptophyta; class Magnoliopsida; order Asparagales; family Asparagaceae; genus Agave; species Agave tequilana. The sequence continues at coordinate 27,362 of JAVJIF010029085.1, forward strand.
GAGGCATCGGCCTCAAGGGAGCTAGTGAGCTTCGGGTGGTGTTGCGGCATCACAAGTGTAAGGGACAAGTGTGTCCTTGTATTGGCGATCCGGTGGGATCAACGATAGTAGTGCAAATCCTTCAAGTGTGAAGGCGGGGACGTAGAGCGTGGCTCGAACCTCGGAAACACATCCTTGCGTTTGCGTTTGATCAATTTTCTCTAACTCTACTCCTTTCAATTCTTGCACCTTAATTGTTGTATTTATTGCAAGTCTTTATTTGTGATATTTGTGTGTGAAAGTTTTAATTCCGCAAAATTGCCATAATTCATATAGCCATCACCTATTCACCCCCCCTCTAGGTGATTTCAATTGGTATCAGAGCCTAACCCTACAACTTAGGTCTAACCACCTTAGGGAGATCCATATTTGGCTATATACATTTGTGTTGCATTTACATTTGCTTGTGCATTCATGGCATCCATGGACTTTTCTAGCATTAAATCCCCACCCAAGTTTGATGGTTTAAACTTCCCCATTTGGAAGGTGAAAATGAATCTCTTCCTTAAATCCCTAGGAGTTAGGGTAGCTAGGGCCATTACCAAAGATTTTATTGAACCCACTAGTGATGAGAGCACATGGTCCGAGGATACTTCCAAAGACTATGAGGCTAATGCTAGGGCACAATATGCATTGACCCAAGCATTGAATGAAGATGACCTTGCACGCATAATAAATTGTAAATCCGCATTTGAGGTTTGGAACATACTCATTGTGACTCATGAGGGAACGTCTCAAGTCAAGAGAGCCAAAGTTGACTTGCTACGTTCTCAATATGAGAATTTCTATATGTTTGATAATGAGAGCATTGATGACATGCTCACCCGTTTTACAAAAATAACTAATGCTCTTTCTTCCTTAGGCGACAAGATTGATAATGATCAAAAGATAAGGAAGGTGATTAGAGCTCTTCCCAAAGCTTGGGAAGTCAAGGCGACCACACTCAAGGAACTCAACGACAAAGAGGAGATGGACTTCTCCGGCTTCATCGGAAATCTCAAGACGCATGAGATGGAGATGAAAGTTAGAGAAGAAAGGGAGGCACCAAAGAAGAAGACCATTGCCTTCAAAGCCGCTCCTACCATACACGAAGAGGATGACTCATCGGAAGATTGCGATGAGGATTTCGCCATGCTCATCCGGAAGGTGGGCAAGATGTTCTACAAGAAGGGACGGCAAAGTAACTTCCGAAGAGGGAAGCCTCAAGGAAGGTACGAGAAGAAAAGAGATGAACCCGGTCCTTGCTTTCATTGCAAGAAGATCGGTCACCTAATTGCCGATTGCCCCGCTCTACAAGCAACCACATCCAAGAATGGGCAAAGAAAGAAGAAAGCCTTGGCCGCAACATGGGATGATTCGGAGTCGGAATCCGAAGAGGAGCACGATGCCGCCAACATGTGCTTCATGGCACAAGGAGACGACGCTTCTAAGGTAACATTTGATAACACTCTTGATGATGATGACCTCACTATGGATGAACTAGCACATTTCTTTGAGGAATTACAACATAGGTATGAGATTTCGCAATCTCATAATAAAAAGTTAAAAAGGGAAAATGAGTCCTTGAAAGATAAACTTAATATTATTGAAAAGGAGAAAATAATTTGTCTAATTCTTTTGAGAAAATAAAAAGTGATTTTGCAAATTATAAACTAGCTTGTAAGGGGAAAACCCCCATTGCATCATGTAGTAAAAATGATTTTGTAGAGATTCAAAAACGTGTTGAAGTTTTGGATTCTACTTTAAAAAGTTATGCATTTGATTTGAAAAGGATTGCATCTAAATTTCCTAAGGGAGTAGCCCAAGGGAAACATGTTCATCATAAACATGCTACACATAGACATGCACACACACATAACCATGCTTTTATGTACAATCGTGGTAGAATTTACATTTGCACACATTGTGGCCGCAAAGGCCATTTAGAAAAATTTTGCTATGCTAAGAACAATGTAAAGAATAAATTTGTTTGGGTTTGCCCCGGATCTAACCCCAAAGGACCCACTAAGATTTGGGTACCAAAAGAGCCACCAAATTTAAATGATACAGGTATAGGTGGAACTACACCCTCCAAGACTTAGGAGGAGGTGGTGCCCGGGTGTTGATGCATCGGAGCTTAAAGAACAAATCATGCATGCATCGCTATCGTGGAGGCACCTAATTTTGGAGATTGCCCGTAAATTGGTAACATCTCCATTTAAGAGTTTTAATTTTGTATATACAATTGTTATAGGATTGCTAGTTTAGTCTTATGCCTCATTGATACATGATTAGTATAAACTTGCAACTCCATCATAATTGTATATGCCATGTTTAGTTTTTGATATCTTTAGTTTCATGCCTTGTTTTATAGTATGTCCACATGTATAGTTTATTATTTGTGAATATATACTTGTATACATATACACATTATTTTCATAAATAAAAATAAAACATTTGTAAAATTTTCTATTTAAGCAAATACCTTAAGATGGCAATTGCGCACCTCAACTCATTCAAGAGGAATCAAGAGGATGAAGTTCAGAACCCGTCACTGGGTATTCGGCTTCAACATCTTTTAATTCTTTGTTTAAATATGAAAATAAAATTAAAAAGGGATTGCATGAATTTTGATGTTGTAATAATTTAATAAAGATTTAAAAACTGTTGGTGTACTCTTATATGTCTAATTTGTCATACCTATTTTTGACTACAAAAATTATTTAAAATTTCTTTTTTTGGGCAAATTGCTGTTAACTGTTTTTCAGGCAAAACCGGTCGACCGACCCCTAAAGCCCCGGTCGACCGACTCTGCCTGAGAGAAAATTTTTATTTTTTCTGTGCTACCGGTCGACCGACCAGAATTCCGGTCGACCGATGCTGACCTGCTGTGGTCTCGGGATATTTCGGTCGACTGACCCGGTCGACCGATATTATTTACTGAGCTCTCGGTTGGTTCGGTCGACCGGACCGGTCGACCGATCGTCGTGTTTTTGTCCTAATCTGCTATATATTTTCATTTTTCTCTCTCTCTCTCATTTCACTCAGCGACCGGACGCCCCATATTTTCCCCAAAATTTTCGTTCTCTCCAATCCTTCAACCAAATCCAAATCTTTTAAAAACCCATCTCAAATCCTTCATCCTACTTCCGGATCTTCGATTTCAGCAACTTCCAACCACCGGATTCGGAGAATTTCAGATTTTTCAGTTAGGTTTCAGAATTTTCATCAAGGTAAAAATCGAATTTTTATTGTGTATCTTCACTTCTAGCTTAGAAATCTTTCTTCCTTTGTCACTATTTTAGGTTGCTTAGCTTCTAGATCGTGCCATAACCTGTTTTAATCTAAAAATTTCATTTTTATTCATCATGCCTAAGAGATCTCGAACTGAGAGGGGAAGGGTGTTGCTCAACCCTCATCTCAGGTTCCTAGACCTGTACGGCCCTTTATAATGATCTAGCTGCTGATAGATACTCCCATCTCTCCACTAGAAATATAAATTTAGGGAGATTTGTTACCATTCAGGATTTTGAACATCTAGGTATCCCTCAAATCCTGCAAACAAATAATCTAGTTGAGTTCTTGACCATCAAGGAGCAAGTATACACTTCCCTTGTTCCTTACTTTTATGCCAACTATGAATTTGATGGTAACCGCATCACATCTAGAGTTCTAGGTAGGGAAATCGACCTCTCTATCGGTCGGTTTGCTAGGATTCTGCATCTCTCCACTGGCGGAGCAGATGTGTATTCTCATGATTTACATGATTTCGAATTTCCTGAGGGTGAGTCTTCACTCACCGCCTCTACTCTGATTCACGGGGATGACAACCCGGCTTGGTTAGAAATGAGGTAGTGAGTCGATACACTCTTCAATCTCAGTCCTTGCCAAGATTATCTTTTTCAACATTGTCCCCAAACATGGTGAGTATAGCCATGCTAGGGGTTGTGTACCCTTGATTATCTATTGCCTTCTTAAGGCATTAAGGTAAACTTTCCTAGAGTCATTGCCTCTCATATGGCCTCTGATCAGATCCGTACTGCGGGTAGGAGCTTGCCCTACGGCATGCTTATTACCCATCTTCTTAGGGGTCTTGACTTTGATCTTTCTGCTGAAACTCCATCAAATCCCCTGACCAACATCAATGGAGTTGTCCTGAAGATGATGGAAGCACAGCTGCGTAGACACGCCCCTGTGCAACCACCTCTTCCTCCTGCTGGTCCTGGCTCATCTTCAGCACCAGGATCTTCTTCTTCTGCAGCACCTGCATTTCCTCCTGAGTTACTAGCTCTTCTCTCTTCGGATGTCCGCTCTCAGATCGAGGCGCACCAGGCCTGGGTCGAGAAGCGCGACGCAGCCATTCGGGCGGAGATGGATGCTCGTGACATCCGGGATGCTGCTTTTCGGGCGGAGGTCCGAAACGACATGTCATATTTCGCTGATTCCATGAGATTCGTGGATGTTCAGTTTCAGGCCCTTTTCTCAAAATTTGACATGCTCGTTCTTGATCGGACTTCGACTGCTTGTCGACTCCCTGCCACCGGTCCTCCATTTCCTCCCAGAGCTCGCTCTTCTGTTCCTCCACCGCGCACCAGAGTCGATGGCATGGATCCAGAGGAGGTTGCTTCTTCAGAGGAAGGTGGTGATGATGACGGAGACGGCGATGATGGTGATGATGGTGCTGAGGAGTGACCTCCCCTTTTGATGATGTCAAAAAGGGGGAGAGTTATTTGGAGAGAGAGAGATATTTTGTGACACTTTGTTATTTTGTTATGTACTTGACATATTTTGTGTTGGACATCTTTTGCTTTGTCATGTATTTTATTTTGTGTTGTGGACATGGATATGGTTATGTGTTTTATGTATTTATGTCATGTATGAGACTCTTTTCCTTCATCTTTGATATGACATGAGTATTTGGCATCTTTTGTTGGCATGGAAATAAAATGTTTATGATTATGATTTGTGATAATATGCCTGAGTATGATTTTATATATATGCTTGTGTTGAGGGGGAGCTTCATTTGAAGTCTCTACCCAAAATATTTTGTGATAACTACATATGTTTTGCCATCATCAAAAAGGGGGAGATTGTTGGCCCAAAGGCCATTATCCCAGTTATTTTGATGATAACAAAACATATTTAGTTATGTATCTAATATTTTTGGTTAAAAGGATTTCAGGTTCAAGAACAGGTTTTTGACGGCTCCGCTAAAAGACTCACAAGTTTGGACGCCACAAAAATGAAGATTCCCAAGCTATGCACAACTAGGATGCTTCGGGATCAAGATGATGATGTGAAGATCAAGACAAGATCAAGACAAGATCAAGACATTGAAGAAAACAAGCTTTATATTTTTATTTTTATTTTAGATATTTTGTCAAAGCTAGATATTAGAAGTAGAGCTATGGGATTATCACACACACACCTCTTAGTTAGGTTCATGGCTTCAAAAAGATTTTTCAATTCCATTTCTAACTTAGTTTTTAAAAGAGAACATATTTGAAAATACGCTTTTTAGAAAAACAATAGTTTTGGAAAAACATTTTCATTGAAAAACAAGTTTGTGTTCAAAAGAATTTTATCAAACTATTTTTAACATGATTGAAGTATGACACATGCTTATACTTCATGTTTTTTACAAGTTCCAAAATCTTACCCAAAACCCAAAACCAAAATCCAAGTTTTCTGGAAGTTCTGTTTTTCAGAACTCACAGTAACCGGTCGACCGGCCCGGTCGACCGATGTGCACAATACTGTGCACGTCTATATCAGTCGACCGACCCGGTCGACCGAAGTTCATTTACGTTAACAGGAGTTTTCGGTCGACCGACCCGGTCGACCGATGAGCCCCAACGGTCATATTTTTGACCGTTGGCGGTCGACCGACCCGGTCGACCGGAATCTGTCAAAAGTTCTGACAGATCCACAGCTAGTTTTTCTGACTGTTTTTCTTTTTGGGATTTGTCTCCAACGAATTTGTGAGGCTGTTTTTGACCCCTATAAATAGAGGGTCACCTCATATTGATGAGACAACTATTGCAAAATATTTCTTAAGAGTTTTACAAAGATTTTCAAAGCTTTCCTTCATAAAAGATTTTCCAAAGCCTAAATTCCCAACACCCAACTTGTAGCCTATTCCTCTAGCTTCTCTCTAGATTTTGCACACCACAATCCCAAGCTTTACATCTACATATTTGGTTCTAGGATTGTGCAAGTGAGCTTTTGTAAAGTGATCAAGTGTGATCACTCATTTCTTCTTGGAGTGAAGTTGTAGAGGCATCGGCCTCAAGGGAGCTAGTGAGCTTCGGGTGGTGTTGCGGCATCACAAGTGTAAGGGACAAGTGTGTCCTTGTATTGGCGATCCGGTGGGATCAACGATAGTAGTGCAAATCCTTCAAGTGTGAAGGCGGGGACGTAGAGCGTGGCTCGAACCTCGGAAACACATCCTTGCGTTTGCGTTTGATCAATTTTCTCTAACTCTACTCCTTTCAATTCTTGCACCTTAATTGTTGTATTTATTGCAAGTCTTTATTTGTGATATTTGTGTGTGAAAGTTTTAATTCCGCAAAATTGCCATAATTCATATAGCCATCACCTATTCACCCCCCCTCTAGGTGATTTCAGGAGGACTTACCTACGTGAGAGGAACCGTGATGGCCGCGGTTGGGGGGGCAGGGCTAACCCTAGAAACTCTCATGAGTCGGTTATTCTGAGCATGGCCTTTAACGCTCAACCCGCTCGCTCAATAGATGGAGACTTACTGTGTGTGTATTCTATCAATATCTGATAAAAGAGGCTAGTTCCAGGCGTAGTCCACTATGTCTCTCAGATGGCGATGAATTCACTAAGGAAGGTTCCAGGCGTAGTCCACCTGTCCCGAATTCACAGTATGATGTTGCCCGATTTCACTCGTGTTTTATGATCTGGTGATTTGATTGTCATTTATTATTGATTTGTTTTATCCTCTCTGAAACTCAAGTTTTGGGGGGGGACTGTTGTATGTGTTTTGAGTTGGAGGGAAAACTTGAGTTTCCCTCTTATTTGCCTTTGAGTTTAGTCCCACATTGGATAGGAGATGGGAGGTTAGGTAGTATATATACCAACACCTCTCATGCCAATTGTTATGAGTGTTGGGCCATGGGCCACATCCCACACGCGCGCACACGCGTCGAACCGAACCGGGCTGGGCCGGGTGCGGGTGGCGCGCGCCCACGACCTGGGGACACGAATGCAGTTCGATTCAGGGGCTTGTTGGACCTGCTACATTTTGTTATTTATTTTTTTTAAAATTCTGTTGAGATTTTTCGGGAATAGTTGGACCCGTTCAAGAGAATCGGATCTGCACGTTGTAACCACTCGCGCATGATCGCAGATTCTCTCGGGCTGTTTCAAACAGAAAGATCTGCAGAGGGTTATAAATACCCTAGTTCTGCACGTATCTTTTACATGAAACAGAAATAATCCGCTCTCTTTCTCCCACATATTTCTTACATTCTGCTGAAAGAAGCTGTGTTCCTGCAATCGGTTTATGCTGTTTTCCCGACGTCCTTTTTCTAATTACGGGCAACGAATCTCCATCTGAGCAGAGGCCTGACTCATCGTCCTGAGTTGGGTGCTGGTGTACTTCCGGGGGAGTTTTTACCGCTAGAAGATGAGGCCACGTTCAAGGTCCGGACGAGAGACCGACCACTTTCTTCTAGGGCAGTGCGTCTGCACGACTACGTCACCCCAAGCCAGCCTTTTGCTTTCTTTTTAATTCTTTATTTTAGTTGCATGCTTAGGACAAGTAATTTATTGAATTCAAGAAATTATATTTATTGCATGTTTTAATTCAGTTAAATATCCTACAATCTAGAAACTCTCATGAGTCGGTTATTGTGAGCATGGCCTTTAATGCTCAACCCGCTCGCTCAATAGATGGAGACTTACTGTGTGTGTATTCTATCAATATCTGGTAAAAGAGGCTAGTTCTAGGCGTAGTCCACTATGTCTCTCAGATGGCGATGAATTCACTAAGGAAGGTTTCAGGCGTAGTCCACCTGTCCCGAATTCACAGTATGATGTTGCCCGATTTCACTCGTGTTTTATGATCTGGTGATTTGATTGTCATTTATTATTGATTTGTTTTATCCTCTCTGAAACTCAAGTTTTGGGGGACTGTTGTATGTGTTTTGAGTTGGAGGGAAAACTTGAGTTTCCCTCTTATTTGCCTTTGAGTTTAGTCCCACATTGGATAGGAGATGGGAGGTTAGGTAGTATATATACCAACACCTCTCATGCCTATTGTTATGAGTGTTGGGCCATGGGCCACATCCCCACACGCGCGCACACGCGCCGAACCGAACCGGGCCGGGCCGGGTGCGGGTGGCACCCGCCCACGACCTGGGGACACGAATGCAGTTCGATTCAGGGGCTTGTTGGACCTGCTACATTTTGTTTTTTATTTTTTATTTAAATTCTGTTGAGATTTTTCGGGAATAGTTGGACCCGTTCAAGAGAATCGGATCTGCACGTTGTAACCACTCGCGCATGATCGCAGATTCTCTCGGGCTGTTTCAAACAGAAAGATCTGCAGAGGGTTATAAATACCCTAGTTCTGCACGTATCTTTTACATGAAACAGAAATAATCCGCTCTCTTTCTCCCACATATTTCTTACATTCTGCTGAAAGAAGCTGTGTTCCTACAATCGGTTTATGCTGTTTTCCTGACGTTTTTCTACTTACGGGCAACGGATCTCCATCTGAGCAGAGGCCTGACTCATCGTCCTGAGTTGGGTGCTGGTGTACTACCGGGGGAGTTTTTACCGCTAGAAGATGAGGCCACGTTCAAGGTCCGGACGAGAGACTGGCCAACTTTCTTCTAGGGCAGTGCGTCTGCACGACTACGTCACCCCAGGCCAGCCTTTTGCTTTCTTTTAATTCTTTATTTTAGTTGCATGCTTAGGACAAGTAATTTATTGAATTCAAGAAATTATTTTTATTGCATGTTTTATTCAGTTAAATATCCTACAATCTAGAAGAAAGTTGTTTGATAATTCTTGCAATTAAATTTAGAGAATTATTTCATGCAATATAGTTACTTGTCTATTTCATGCAATTGATAATTTTCATGCAATTAAAATAAAAACAGTCCCTGCAAGTAAAGATAATTATTTAAAACAATTATTAAAAAAAAAAATCTTGAAAGGAAAATTTGCATTCTTACAGCTTTTATCTTATAAGTTCATATCTTATAAGTTCTTACTAATTTATTTAAAAGATTGGCATTAAAATTTTTTCTCAGCCCCTTTTATATATATATATATATATATATATATATATATATATTATATTATATTATTATATAGTCGTGTGATGGGAAGATAAGATAAGACTCCTATCTTGTTATGTTATTTTTTTTAAAACCATCAAAATTAAAATAATAAAAATATCTGAGACGGATCCAACCTGAGTTGGCAAATCCAGGTAAAGATACCTGATTCATTACCCGCTGCTTTGACTCGTCTCCTTCGATTCGTTATGAGACAGGAAGAGCCCGTCTTGTAACGAATTCGTTGGACTAACAGGACAAATTCACCCGATTCATCCCATTAGTCATCCCTATTCTCACGCACATACCTTGTGAGTAAATGTGCATAGTAAGGGAGAAACCTGTAAGGAAAAATCACGAAAGAGAAAGATATTTCATTCTAATTTAAAAGAATTACAAATAGAATCGGTGTGTTGTGTGGCTATAAATGTGCTAGGACTAAATTGTTTAATCTTGTGATCTTTGAGGATCATGCTGGTTGGCGAGGACTACGGTTCAACTCCATAGTTCTCTCCCACATGTGCTGAGTTGTTGTAACACTCTGTTGACTAGGTGGACGAGAGAGATCTGTTGGATAAAGACGAATCTGGTGCGTCCATGACAAGTGTCGATCTCCCGCAAGGTCATAATTTTGACCACTACAATTGGGAAGAAGACTCTGCCGCCGATGTCCTTGCCGTTAACTCTATCTCGATCTCCGAACCCTTCGCCTTCGGCTATGGCCAAGGAGCAAATTCCTTTGCCCGCTCCTTTGGTCGGAGCATCTTTAGCTATTTCTTCTTTTTTTGGGCTAAGTGTTGGTAGGGCTGCTGGCTGCGGTGTTTGATGGTGGTGGTATCAATTTCATTTGATTTGGGGGATTAGGATTAGGATGTATTGTGATATGTAATTGAGTTCTTTTTCTTTTTTCTTTTTTTGGGGAGAGATTATGTTGTGTTTTTAAAGTTTACTATCTGAATTTTAAAAGTAAGTAAATAGATGGGGACAAAGTGAATTTTATTGGGAGACAAAGATAGATGATCTCATTCTGGTGAAAACAATAATCTAAAAAGGAGGACTTTCTTATTTTTAAAGTAATATATATCAATTATGGGTGGGGCTAGGAATTGGGCCGAGGCCGGTCCACGTCGGACTCAGTATGGCTCAGTTAAAATCGTGTTTAGGCTTCTATAATTTATAGGTTTCGACTTTCAAGTTGGGGATGTTTTTATTTTGTAACAACTATGCAATAAATTAGTGATTGAGTTTGTACTTTCTCTTAGTCTTTTCAAAAGAAACGTATTACTGTTATTATTAAATATTTTTTATAATTGTAACATTGTTGAATATAATTTTGTGCCCTCGAGGTGTCCTGGCTCCACCACTGGACTCGTGCCTCTCATTATGCGAATCAAGAATTAGAAGGGAGAGAAGGTTTGATTCTATTTCAAGATTTAAGAGAAGGAAGAAAACGGAAAACAGAGATGGGTATTGGGCAGTCGCGCGGGTACAGATGCCGACTCAAGCCCACACTTTCAATTTTATCTTCTCATTTTATTTAAGTCCGCAGCCCAACAGGCTCTTGATTATCCCAAAAAAAAAGAAAGAAGAAGAAGAATAATAATGTTTGCACTGCTAGGCATCGACTCGGATCGCAGTGCCAAACCCAAAATGCCCGAACCGTTGCGAGGCATTGGCTTTTGTTTGGAAGGCATGAATCAAAATTTATATACAAAATGACTCATTATTAAATCTTCTCTTTTTTATCATTGATGCTGAGAAACCCAGCCCGCTTGTTGCTGATGCTTCTCTTCGATTCTAGTGAATGGGGATGATTGTTGAGTTTTATATGCCGTTCACTTAAATTGAATGAGTCCTATTTTTTTCAGATCTAAACACAAATAGTACTCATTGTGAATATATCTGTATATATAAACAGCCCGGGCCTCAAGCTTTATAACAGAAAAGCAAAAGGGAAAAAAAAAGTAAAATTAGCCCAAACCCACGCTCTCAATTTCGTCCTCTCGTTTTATTTAAGCCTGCAGGCCACTACCAGGGTTTCACAACTCTTATAGCCCTACAAAATAAAAAGAAAAAAAGAAAAAAAAAGAAAAAAAATGAACAACCGCTGCTGCAGGGCGCAGCTTGTGGGGGCGCACTGCACAGAATTGTCTGCCCCCAGCCGACCTTTTACGGTCTTTCGATGGTGATCGACTCCTTTCATTTTCGAACCTTTCATTTTCGAATAATAGTATTTTTCCTGATAATTCTAATTATTCCTCATATATAGTTTAAACACAAAGAAAGAAATATTCTAATTATTCCTCATATATAGTTTAAACACAAAGAAAGATAGAAAACAAACCATTAAAATAATGCCCTAAATAACAGATGTATGAAAATTATAATAATAGCAATGTCCAACATAAATCATTTTCTAAACATATCAGAAAATAAAATTCTAACTTATTGTCATGAAAAGGAAAAATAATTTAATCGACTAAATGAAGATTAATTAGTTCTTGTTAGGATGCAAAAGTGATTTATGAAAATCATTTGTATCAAGTATTCAATCAAAAACAATTAATTAAGTAATGTGTGGCCTCAAATAAAGAGCCGTCGTCCAAAGCTTCCATTCCAAACCGAATAAAAGGAAGAAAAAAAAAGAAAAAAAGGAAAGACAAAAAAATGAGAGAAAGAGAAAGTTGAAAAGGAGCGGACCGCATTGCTTTTGGCGGCATGACCACCGATGCAAAATTTGTTGTATGTGTTTTGAGTTGGTGGGAAAACTTGAGTTTCCCTCTTATTTGCCTTTGAGTTTAGTCCCACATTGGATAGGAGATGGGAGGTTAGGTAGTATATATACCAACACCTCTCATGCCTATTGTTATGAGTGTTGGGCCATGGGCCACATCCCCACACGCGCGCACACGCGCCAAACCGAACCGGACGGGTGCGGGTGGCGCGCGCCCACGACCTGCGGACATGAATGCAGTTCGATTCAGGGGCTTGTTGGACCTGCTACATTTTGTTTGTTATTTAAAATTCTGTTGAGATTTTTTGGGAATAGTTGGACCCGTTCAAGAGAATCGGATCTGCACGTTGGTAGATTGAGTAGATTAATACTCTCAATTAATAGGTTCACTTCTCTACATTTCCAACAGGACTAGGCCTGACATCTGTTATGCAGTAGGTAGATTGAGTAGATTTACTAGTAACCCTAGTAGAGAACACTGGACTGCACTAGAGAGAGTTTTCAGATATCTTAAAGGCACAATTGGCTATTGTCTGACTTACACTGGATATCCTGATGTTATGGAAGGTTATAGTGATGCCAACTGGGTCACCGATTCTAACAGTGTTAAGTCTACTATCGGATATGTATTCATGTTCGGTGGTGCTGCTGTGTTCTGGAAATCCTGCAAACAAACAGTGATTGCCAGGAGCACCATGGAGTCTGAGCTCATTGCTCTGGATACAACTTGCTCTGAAGCTGAATGGTTAAAGGATCTTTTATCTGAATTCTCTATCGTGCCTAAATCCATACTTCCAATCTCAGTTCATACTGATTCAAGATCCACCATTGAGATTGTAAAGCAAGATAATACCAATAAGAAGATGAACAGACATATCAAATCAGACTTAAGTCTGTTCAGCGTCTATTGGGCAAAGTTCTGCTTCTGGACTTTGTAAAGTCTGAGAAGAATATTGCTGACCCATTGACTAAGGGTCTTTCTAGGAGTGTGGTCCTAGAATCATCGAGGGAGATGGGGTTAAGCCCATAGTAGAGTTCACCGACAGCGGGAACCCAACCTACTTGATTGGGAGTTGATTCCATGAAAGAGGTTTAATGTGGTAGGAACAAGCTGGACTGGTGATACGTGTGGAGCATCTACCCGGATATATTTATATCATGTATGTAGTATTGTAACTACTACCCCTTCTCTATGATGACGATGTCTTATAATACATCTAGGTAAGGATGAGTTTAACTCTTAATAAGTCCAACGCATGTAGTGAGGAGGGTATACTATCTAGCTGTAGTACCCTTGGAGGACTTACCTACGTGAGAGGAACCGTGATGGCCGCGGTTGGGGGGGGCAGGGCTGACCCTAGAAACTCTCATGAGTCGGTTATTGTGAGCATGGCCTTTAACGCTCAACCCGCTCGCTCAATAGATGGAGACTTACTGTGTGTGTGTGTTCTGTTGGCCAAAGGCCCATCACTCTAGTTTTGATGTGATCAACTCATGTAGTTATAGTACTAATGATCTTGTGTTTAATTAGTGATAGATTCATGATCAAGATCTTAGTAGGTGCATAGCTTCAACAAAGGATTTAAAGTCAAGTTTTTGAGCTTGCACGAGTTTGGACCAAGTCAAGAAGGCTTCAAGTGAAGACTTCAAGAAGATGAAGACTTGTGTCTAGGTTTATTTTTAGAAGATTTTATTTTTAGATAAAATTAAAGGATAGAATAGTTGGTGGATTGCTCAAGTATATATACACACACACTCTCTTGATTTAGTTTGTTTTAGAAAAGAATTTTCAGATTTAGAAAAGACTTTCATTTTGAAAAATACTATTTGGTTTTTGGTTTTCTCATGTACATGTCTTTTGAAACCAAAACCATGTTTAATGCTTAATGTCAAAAACATAGATATCTTATTTGTGTAGTGGATCATATCCATACACACTATGCTTTAATGAATTCAAAATATCTTGTTTTTGTATGATGAAGAAGTTTGGAAAACAAGTTTTAGAAAAATACGAGTTTTCAATTGAGCCAATATTTTCATATTACAAAAATAGTCCAAATCTTTTATAACATGCCTTGATTTTGTGCAAGCATGTTTGTTTATCAAAGTATATTGGTAAAACATTTTTGTAGATTTTTCAGTATATTTTATTATTTCAATAAAAAAGACTAAGTTTTAAATCCCTTACAGATCTGTCCTGGCGTAAGCCGGTCGACCGAGACGGTCGACTGACGTGCACAGACGTGCACGCCAGTCTGGCAGGAGGGCCGGCCGACCGACTCGGTCGACCGTCCAGAGAGCTCTGCTCTCTGGAAAGCCCCGGTCGACTGGACGGTCGACGGACAGAGAGCTGTGCTCTCTGTATCTTGGCCTCGGGTCGGCCGACCGGTCAACCGATGGCACAACGGTCAGAAATATGACCGTTGGCCGGTCGACGGGCGGTCGACCGACAGGTCTGACAGACCCCAACGGCTAGTTTTCTTAGCCTATAAATTTGGGGGTTTGGTCATTGTTTTCCAGAAGATTTTTGGAGACTTTTAGAGCCAGTTTTTCTACTATTTTCAGAGGTTTTTCTCCACAAAATAGAGAGCAAATATTTCCTATCAAAAGGAGAGTTTTTATTAAGAGTGTTAAAAGAGATTTTCTTGAGTTTTCCTCCACCATTCTCATCCTTGTTTCTCACACAAACACTTGAGCAACCCATTGAGC
>JAVJIF010029086.1:0-61039 GCA_038442645.1 Agave tequilana
ACTGGATACAAGAAGAAGTAGGAATACAGCTTGAAAGGAGAAGGGAGAGGATTTTTGATTACAAAGGGGAATTCTTCTCTTCCTTTTTGCTCTGTCTTGAGAGGATGAAGAGGTCTTGAATTTATAGGGAAGAGTCGAGCCTTCTGGAGTGATGAGGTGGCGAGGAATCTTTGAGTCTTGTCTTACTTTGTCGTCTGCTGTCGAGTCTGCTTTGGAATCTTTGAGTCTTGTCGTACTTTGTCGGAGAAGGAATCTGGTTTGTCGTCTACTGTCGAGTCTGCTTTTGGAATCTTTGAGTCTTGTCGTACTTTGTCGGAGAAGGAATCTGCTTTGCTTTTGTCAGCTGTCGAGACTGCTTTGGAATCTTGCAGTTTTGAGTCTTGTCGTACTTTGTCGGAGAAGGAATCTGCTGTCGAGTCTGCTTTGGAATCTTTGAGTCTTGTCGTACTTTGTCGGAGAAAGAATCTGATTTGCTTTTGTCAACTGTCGAGTCTGCTTTGGAATCTTGTAGTTTTGAGTCTTGTCGCACTTTGTTGGAGAAGTAATCTGCTTTTGATGAGTGCTGGTCCTATGAGTGCTGGTCCTTTTGTCTTTTGTGGAGAATCTTTTGAGTGATGATCCTTGAGTGCTGGTCCTTTGAAACCTTTTGTTGTTTTTGAACGGTTTTCTTTTCTGCGGCTTTTAAAGCTGGCTGGCGAGTGTTTGTCTGAAAGTGATGGATTTTACACTTTTTTTTACATGTCAAATGGATCTTGACCTCCTATCAGGTCGTGTGCTGGATCAATTGGTGAAGAGGATGCAGTGGAACTTGCTCGAGACTTGTCGAGGTGCTTTTGCATCTTTTTGAATTTCTGGAATTTTAGGAATTGTTGGAATTCGTCTTCAGAGTCGGAATCTTCTTGGATTGTCGTTGGAGCCTTATGAGTGGGTTTTGAGTTATTGGAGAATCCGCTTTCTGAGAAATTTGATGGATCTGATGCTGAAGTTTTTTACCTGCGGTGAGGAATTCACTGACTGTTGTTTCTGAGCATAGGTTCCGATTGAATTTGTCCCACCACTTGATTTTGAATTCTCGGAATAGGCTCATTGGAAATTTATCTGCAATATTGTAGTGCTGAATGATTTGGTAACTCCAGCAGAAAATCCATGGTACTTTGAATTCCTTGTAGAATTGAACTGTTTTGATGTAATGTAGTCCCTTAGCTTGGAAGAGGTAGCGGTTGAGGCCTTTGAGTACTGCCGGTGGTAGTATGTCGGTCGTAGGCCCGTATGAATGCCACCATTCATAGAACCATATTGAGAATTCTTCTTGACAGTTGGAATGGAATGTAAAGAACCATGAATGATCGAAAGGCCTGAGGAGGAACGCCCGATACCAGGACATTCGGTAGTCATGATAAGTGTATCCCTTTGGGATGTAGTTGACCGTAAACTCCCTTGTTGTGGCGAGAGAAGCTCATTCTATGGGCCGAATTATTCTCTTAATGACGCATTTGGAATAAGAGATCCTGTCTGGATTGCTTTTGTCCATGGTGTGATAGAGTTCAACCGAGCCGGAATCAATGATAACAAGTTCATAGTACCGTTGAGTTTTGAGTGGATCGTCTGGAAGCCATTGGCAGTCGGATGGTAGGATTTTATTTATGAATGAACAAAGTGTTTTATAATCAGGAGTCTCTGTGAAATTGGTGAGGAGTAAATGCTCAGAGTTTTTCTTAATGAAATATGGAGATGAGTCTGATTGAGGTCGTGGAGTACTTTTTGTTGGAGTTGTTATAGCAAAGGGAAGAGAAGGAAAGTTGCCAAGGACTTGGAATCTGTTGGGACTTTGAATAGGAGAGGTCGAAAGAGGTGAGATCTTTATCTCATAATCTTTGGATTGACCGACTTTTGAATTGGGGATTTTCCTTTATCTTCGTTCATCATGAATCTGTGGTCAGGAATCCATGGATTAAAAGGGGATTTTGTTTGAATGAAGTGCCTTGAATTATCATGAATGCATGGGGAATGGATGAATGATTTTCTATGAATCAGATTTATGCTATGGTAGATTGAATTGGTTTGTAGAGTATTTAATTCTTTGTATTGGACAGGGATTATGAACCTAAATATGATCTCTTGTCCCATAATTCTCGTACCTAGTCCTTTTGAATCAACCCAAAATGGATAAATTTGAGTTAAAAATGGTATCCCTAATATTATATCAGTATTTAAATTTTCAATAACAATGAATTGGTGTTTGAAACAAATTTCTTCATTACATATTGATATTTTTGTTATCTTCCCCATAACCTTTAAAGGTGAATCATTTGCTGTAATTAATTTTTCTTTTGTGGTTTCATAATTCTTTGTTGGGAGGATACCGTTTCTAATTACACTATGGTCGGCTCCTGAATCAACCATGACTGTAAGGTTATTTTTGAATTATTGATGGCCAGAGTTATGAATATGAACCATTTTTGGTAGTTGAATCTTTCAATGGTGGAGATGAATTTAGGGTTTGAAGGGCGAGTGGTTGAAATATTTATTTCATTTAGGGAGAAGGGAAGTGGTTCTTCCAATGATTCTGATGCAGTTGTTTTCTTTTGTTTTATTAATTTGGTTTTGGATAAGGCACATTTGTGTTTCATAGGCTAAATTTTTTGTCTCTACTTGTCGTAGATTTTCTTTAATGTGTCTAATTTCTTCTTTTAATAGTTGTATTTCCGTTCGGAGTTTATGAATGTCGTTTGGTTTGGTTCCTAAATTAGTATTTATTGGATAAGTTTCAAAGAGTTTTGAAATACTGAAAGGTTGAGTTAAATTATCCTTTTCTTCTTCATTAACTATTAGAGCTCTTAATTTTTCTAGGTGTTTTTTTGCGTTTTTAAATCAAGAATCTGTTGTATCATATCGAATATTAAAAAATTTTCTCTTTTTGAATTGCTTGTTCTGGGTATTTTTAAAATATTTTCTTTAATCATATTGATTCTTTTACATTCACAATCGGAATCGCTAGAGCTTGATGAATTATAAAAATCATCGCCATCGGATATCTTATTAATTTCAGAATAGATTTGTAGTCTTTCTTTTAGTTTTTTCCTTGCGTCGATATCTACGTCTGACGGTTATCTATAATTTCGTTAATCTTATTTTTTCCCGTTGATTTGCATTTATTTGCCATGTGACCAGGTTTGCCACATTTGTAACAAGTAATTGGTTTGGATTTGTTTTGAGAATAGTTACGTCTTCGACCTCTGTAGGGATACATTTTTTGATTACGTTTCTTTTCAGTTGAAGGAGCCCTTATTCCTGTGATACCAAATGCTTCACAGAAGGAGCCCATTTCTTTACGTTTGCTACCATATTTGGCTTGGAATTTTAATTCTTGACAGGCTTGTAATGCTTCCTTTTTGACAAATGCAAATAATTGATCATATGTTATGGTGTTAAAATCAATATTATCGTCTTCAACACACATAGCCTTTTTGATGCTTGTAAACACTCTTTGTGAGAATAGATTGGGTAATCCTGTTATGAATTTTTCTTTCCAAAACGATTTGGTTGAATCCGTCCGTTTTAATACATGAGTTAGGAACATATCTTTATACCATCTAAAATCAGAAAGGGTTGGACACCTTAAATTAGTAAGGAATATTTTTGAAGATCCTAATTCTTCGGCAGGATTTCCTACAAAATGTGTTGCTATTGTAACTATGAGGAAACTAGCGGAATCATTTTTTTTTGTAATTGTTCCCTGAGCATCTTCTATCTCTATTTCATGATTTAAAATTGTCTGTTTTTCTTCTAATGTTAATGAATTATCCCACCAATATTTTAATTGTCCAGTGAATCCAGTGACTATGTAGACCGTGGCATTTTGTTCTGGTAATCGATTTGTTTTATAGGCTGTTGCAGCCATACCCATTTCTTGTAAAGTATTTAGTACTTCATACTCGCTTTTTCCGTCTATATTCCATTCGTAGACTGAAGTGCCGTCATAACTTGATTTGAATATTGCCTTTTCTTCATATTGAATGTCTGGAGGTGTCGGCCTAGGGTAATAATTCCTAGTTTGGCCGTTACGCCAGTTATTTTTGTATGAATTGTAATTGTTACTCCAATTATTATTTTTTCTTGTATCTTGTATTAATCCGATTGATTTCTAGATTTTAATCTGTTCCTTGGATATTGTTTTCTATTTGACTTATTTGTTGTACTAATGAATTATCCGAATTGTTAGTAGACTCAGACTCTGATTCATTTTGTTCTTCAATAGTATTTATTTTTGATGTGCTTGGAATATTTTCATTAATTTTTTCTAGGGCTTGAGTTATTTGTCCTAATAAGTTCATTGGTTGAATCGTTTCTACTGGCAAGCTAGTCGGCTGGAATGTGGTGTTGAATAACTTAATGGGAATTTAGGATTTGACTCCTTCTGTATTCCTTTAATCTCTGTTGACAGGGAATCAACTTGATGTGCTATGGTGTGCAACATCTGATTTGAATAATTATTTTGATGATATATCTTTTTAATGTCTTCTATGTTGACTGTTCGTTGTTATTTTTCCCTCGTTTGAAAGGTGAAGCGGTTACTTCTCCTTCATTGGTTGGAATCTTGATAGATTGTAATGGAGGATGGATTGAAGTTACAGTGTTTCCATCTGTTAGTTGCCATTTTTTATATAGGCTTGTTTGAACATCAATTTGAGATTGGTTGTAAGGTTTTGGATACCTTATTTTACTAAATAATATTGTAACTATATTTCAAAGTTGAAATTAATCTTATGTTTTTCTATGTCAGTGATCCATCTTTTTATTAATTGTTCTTGGTAAGTCCTATGAAGTTTTGAGAACCAATCGAACTGTTCGGACTCTTCTCGGAACTCTTTCATTAGTCTAAAACTATCGCTAATGAATGGTTTTTTAATCATATTGATTTCGCCTGTAAAGTCTGGTCTCATCTGGGATGATGTTGGAGAGTAATTTTCTTGATTAACTTCTGAAAGAGGTGATTTATGGAATACTTTGATGGGTTGTTGGAATGAATATTCAGAACATGAATTTCTATTAGGTTCAGTGTATCTGTATGAGGTTGAAGGTCTTTCTCTTACAGAGTTGAATCTGATTAATACTGTTCCGTCATCTTCTTCTATTGTGTCTGAGATCTCAGTTCTCTCGATGTCTCTAGGAGTTTGGGGGTTTTCTATCTTGAACTCTTCTAGAATAGTGATCTCATTCCATTTTAATCTTTTGGGGACAAAAGTCTTTGACTGCTCTGCTTCAATCTGAAGGAGAACAGTTTCTTCTTGAATAGAGGAGCCTATCATTTTGAATTTCGGGTTCATATGGGAACTCATTAATTTAAAATACATCTTATACATAACTGTTACTTGTTCGGTGAATCTTTCGAACTCATCACCTTGCAAGTGGACGTCTAGGATTAATGAATTCAGGAATAATGGGTCTGTCAAGGATACAGAGTAATTAGGCATACAGTTGAAGTAAACTGGTCCATTACATATATTAAGTTTGAATCATGGATAAGATAGATGATTTATATCTTTTTAATCTTTTGTCTCTTAGGGCTGTGTATACAGGAATGTCTACACCAGTGTGGACTAAGGGTTTAATAGCAATTTGAATCAATCCGAAATGCATATAGCGGAATCCTTTTCTAAGGAATTCTTGTAATGCTAGATTGGACAATAATTGAATGGTTTGAGATTTATTTGAATATTAAATGTCTCTTCATGAATTTTAATAGCGTATGAAGTTTTGAAATTAAAGGTGCCTATACTATAAATATTTTCTATCTTTTCATTAGGAATTCTCCATTCTAAAAAATCTTCATGAACTATATCTTCTCTACTCTTTACTAACTTTCTGTCTGATCCTGAGGTCGAACTAGAACTTAGAAACATTCTTCTAACAATATTGGCCATTACTTGTGCGTAATTAACTGAGGGGGTTGACCTTTCAGTAGACTGGAACACGGGAACACAATGCCTGGAACACCCTAATCTTAACGGGCTTGCCAACGGACTCACAAGCTTACCAACGCTTACCAACGCCTACAAAATTCAACAGGTCAGTTGACACGCACTTATGCTAACCAATATGCAAGAAACATGGCTCTGATACCCAGGGGTCAACTTGTCATTTGAGTTCAATGTACATGGTAGGATCCATCTTATGGTGTGGCAAGTCGGGAAGACTAGATCATGGGGTTAAATCAATAACGTGTTAAATATCATGCGTCAGTGGTACCTTGTCCGGGAATTCTTCATGAAGGACTTCAGCGATCCCCGTAATCACATGGATGAGTTTGGGGGAATTCGGAGTACTGTCTTTAGGTAAGACATCAGCAAACTCCATAGTCACAGAGGTGACTTCAACCACTATGCTATCGTTGGGGTGGCCTCAGCAGGAATTAGAGTACTAAACTCCTCAATGTCATCACCCTGGATTTCTTCATCAGATACATAGTCGTCAGGTTCTTCCATCTGGAAAATAAATTCTTCAGAGTCAGACTCTGACTCTTGTTATAGACAGTTTATCAATAGCAACTCTGATTGGTCTCGGTGCCGACAACAGAGGAAGGGTTGACGACTAAAGTAAACAACAGTAGGGGTTAACACTAAAAGAGGGTCTCAAGATTCGTTACAGGTGGTTCCCTAACTTTGACTTTAACTGGGCTGACATATGATAGCAGCATGTCCATAACATTGACATTTGTTACACTGAATTGCAGAACGAAGTGTGGAGAAGTCCCTTTTATTATTTTGGCCCTTAGTGTCCATCTTATATGCTGGTATTTGTGTATTACCCTGTTGTGAGTATTGATATAATGTGGACTTGAAT
Source organism: Agave tequilana (assembly GCA_038442645.1). NCBI lineage: Eukaryota > Viridiplantae > Streptophyta > Magnoliopsida > Asparagales > Asparagaceae > Agave > Agave tequilana. Next base: position 6,844 of record JAVJIF010029086.1, read on the forward strand.
GTTGGGACTCGGTGATCCTGATTCCTAAATGTGTAATCTAAATTGGGCGCAGTAAAGTCTTGAACCAAAGTGTCAGCTTTTTTTAGCTCAGTAATTCCACGGGTGCAATAAGACTTTTGATTCAGATGAGCCTTCATGTCATGTAGGGTATTTTCCTCTTAAATCACGAAGAGTCTCAAGGGCAGACCAATATTGACTTCCTTGGCCAATCAACTTCATGGCAGCAAAGCTAACTTTCTCAGCTTCAGACAAAAGTATCGGGTGAAGTACATATCCATGTTTTGTAGCCAATCTAAAAAATTTGCAAATCAGAACAATCAGAATAATCCAAACGACCATCAAATGTTGGTTCCAATTGGATGCTATTCAAGTATCGGCCACATGATATTGTCCATCACGCTTTGGTATTGTTGGAACGAACCACATTGTCCTTCACGTTCATTGAGGTGCTCCCACTAGTTCTCAGTCCTATGCAAAGACTCTTAAGGCATGCTTTGAATTGGGAAACATGTTATTTATGCGCTTCATTGTAGTATCCCAATTTTGCTAAGAGATCGTGATCCATTAACTTTTTTTATTAATTTGGTGCAAAAGAAAGAAAATAAATTTTTCTAAACAAATGCCTAATTTTTTTAACCTAATGCAAGGTGTTCTTGCCTAAACCTTATGCTCTGATACCAATTGATGTGAAACAGTGTATGTATGTTATGTAGGGAACCAGTGATATAATCAAACTCGCTATGTTTCACCAAATAGAACGATCTTTTGCAGGAAAGTAATTCAAAACTAATATTGTCAAACAGATGGTTTTAACTAAGTATTGCATGCTTTATTTGGACATTTTTAATCTCAATTAAATCTAATTACAATACCTATATCATGCATGGTAAGTTCTAATCTCAATATCAATGATAAACAATAACATGATTTGCAGAATCACATATCTCACCATATAGCAGATAGCAAAAAATGATGATAATATTTTAGAGATAAAAAATCGATGTATAACCCAACAAATAATTAGATGTCTTTGAAATAAAACTCACAGGTAAACAATCTCATATCCCGTCTTGTAGATTTATCACTTGTAGTCTTTGTTATTGCTGATACTATTCATGTGTTTGGCTCTCAGTGGCAGCCCGTTGTGAGTTGAGGTTGCAGCAGTGGTTCAGTTGGCATTTCGTTGCTATTTCTCTCCAAGCTCCCTGCTACACTTTTGCAGGGACTGTTTGAGTTGTTGGGTTGTAATCAATGAGGGGAGAAGGCAACCTGTCCTGCTCCACGCAGCAGCAGCAGCATGGGGAAGCACTCGGAGGAGGGACTTCTGGTGAAGATGGTGGTGTCGTGGGGAGAAAGCAATACAGCCGAAGAGGAGATGCACTGGCAGTAGGAGAGGTGTTGATCAGATGTTCAGCTCTGCAGAACATACACCAAGCAGTTTTGCACTGGGAAGTGAAGCATTTGATGGTTTCATGGGTGATTCTTCACGGTCCCTCTAAAGTCCAAAATCACACATGAAGCTCAGCATGGGGATATGGTGATGGAAGCAATTGTGAAGGCCTGTTGTGGCTATGTTTTGGGGAAAGGATCAATACTTAAGACATACTTTTTCCCGGGACAGAAAACCTCAATCTGTCACTGGTTGCAATCCAGAGGGAAAAGATTGAAGTGGTGGAGCTAATTGAACATTACAGTAAAGAGAACTAAAGTGAAATAGAGAAGAAGGGTAGAACATAGAGGATTAGAGAGAGTAATTAGAGAAGAAATTAGAGAGAATAAGACCCAGAGAGGAGTGGACAAAGGTTTCATTTCATCATTATCTTTCAAAACATAATACATCTGCCTACATATAGGCTACAAATCACACCCACCCACTGCAAGCACAACTACCCACCACAAAAAAGTTAATAACTTATTAACTACCACCACTACTTGGCGCACACACCTAACAACTACAAATATTAGATCCACAAATATAACTGAAATACAATAAAAATTAAAGCTAAGATGTTCTCATTAGTCCGGCTATTGGGATATCATTTCCGGGAGGAAAACACACTCTAAAGGGTACATTCTATTTATTACTCTAAAGAGGGGAAGAAAAGCCGGGGCATTTTTTTTTCACGACAGGTAAGTTATTTTATACACTGATAGATTACAACCATTGATAATTAAATAGGAAAAGAAGCCATGAAAGGATACAACATTTTCACATTTGTAGCTGTTACGATGGGAGGAGCTTAACTCGTGAAGCATTGACACCAGACTTACTATTTTAGACCAAAAAGGTTAACCATAGGCCTTGGATACCCAATCACATACTAAGCACTCACACTTCTCTTGGTTTCCGACAGGAACAAACTTAAGCACCTTGGCTCCTTTTTCTCTTCAACTTGTGTGTTTTTAACCGGATGCAAGAAACAAACCCAACAATATTCTCCCACCTTGGGTCGTATTTGAACTTGAATAGCACAGAGATAAAACATTGTGTCTCTTTCCTCACAACTTGCATCAGCTGTATTCTGCACCTCATATCTGAATCCTACCCAATGAGCACGTATAGGATGAGCCTCACATGCACAAAATGAACATTTTATTGATTAGTCTGGACAACTTGCCTCATATTGGGTTAGCCTACACAACTTTGAGATAAACATTTATCTTCACTGACTATGTAGCTGTGTCCTCCATCTGATGTCTGAAACTTGGAGTATTGTACATTAACCAATCTTTAGAGAAAACCTTGTATATATAACTCCCCCAATAAACAAGTTTCAAAGCAACTTTTGGAATTAAGCCATATGATTGTATTCTCATGTGCCTAATGCCTACTTCAAAGCAACTATAGCAGCCATCAAGTAATAGAATTGGCAACCTGCATGCACCACTATTCTACTCTATGCTCTATGCTAGATCTTGATCAATTCGTGACGGTATGAGTTGAATTGTAAGGCATTAATACAACTTTAGACCAAAAGGACAACCATTACACCTTAGATCCCAATCACATCTTAAGCAACTATGATGTAAAACCTGTATGCGTGTGAATCAATAATCAATGAGAAAACAAAACTTCGCACGTTTTCGCGAACGATACGACTTTGTGTAGGAAAGTAGTTAAAACAAATAACGAGACAGATGAATTTTAATAAAATGTCGCAGTTGCAGTGATACCACTCTAGTCTCGAATTGCTGATGCAAAGTACTATGTTAAGATGGCAGTTATAAAGTCAATGCAAACAACCAGTAAACGCAAGGTCTCACAATTTAGTGGCAGCAGATATAATCGATAAAATAATAGATGATAGTTATCTACCCACAAATAAATAGACTGTGTGGAGAAAATTACATACTGAGAATCACAGGGATCTCAGTGACCTGTAATACTGATGCGAAGCTCTCGTTGTCACGATCGTAATGGTATGAAGATCGTCAGAATTGGAGTCCGGATGTGAAAATTATGACTTGAAAATGAAGCAGAGTTGCTTAACGGATCTGTTTTCGACAGCGGGTCTGGATCTGAAACCCAAACTTAACTCTCTTTGTTTTGATTGCGGGTACAGGTCACTCGCGGGTCTACAACTTAAACCCAATTTTTGTGAAACAAGTTCTTTAGTTGTATTGAGAGCCAAATTTGAACTTTGAACCCCAAATTAACTTCTTTCTTCTTCTTGCAGCTTGCAGATGGTGAACAAGAGGGAGGCGGCGGCCTTGGCTCCGCTCACGCGTGGGAGGCGGAGCGACGCGAGAGTGGGAGCGACGACAGTGGTGGTCCAGCGGCCTTTGCGGCGGCAATTGGTTGATGGAAGAGGGTTGCTTGGTTGGAAGGAGAGAAGAGATGGGTTTTCTTTTGGGTTGCTAGGAGAGAACGAAAGAGGAGAGAGAGAGATGCCTGGAGGTTTGTTAGGCTCTCATGGGTTTAATGGAAGGTTGGAAAGTGAAAAAGGAGGAAGGTTAGTGGGTGATGATGGGTTCTCTTGATTGGATTGCAAGGAGAGAGGGAGAAACGGAGATTGGGAGAGGGTGGCGACAGGGAAAGAAAAGAGAGAGAGAAAAAATAGGTTAGGGTTTAATTAAGAGGAATAATTAGAAATAAATCCTAAACACTGAGATAAACAATTTATCACAATAATTTGATTTCAAAATTCTTAATTGAATATTGTTGATACAATAGGGCCTTTATACAGGCTTTTAAAAAAATTGAATCCAATTCAAACTCAAACTCTAAACTCCTGATCTAAATAGAATTACAGTCCAAAATTTGAAATCTAAATAGAATTACAATCCAAATTTTGAAAACTGAAAAATATCAAAATAAAGAAACTAAAAAATAAAAAAAAAAAAAAAGAGAAAAATATCCAAAATTCTACTACTTTTTCAACTCAAACTAGAGCTTCTTGGATCCGTCTCTTTGACTCTTTCATCTTGAGCAGATATCTGCATCATTCTCCCCGGGTGGGAGAAGACTCGACTCTATCGAGTTAGATGGATTAGGTCTCCCATGTTGCACGAGATCAGACAGCTGCACATCACCTTGATCTAACCATGAATCAACAGTTGGTGCTTTTCTTTTTCAAAGAATCAAATACCTGTGACTTCCACAACATTTGGTAGTGATAGTCTCATCCTCTATAATTTTATCAACTCTCTTTGTCGTAATGGGATGAGTATTTGGGAGTAGACTAATTGAGGGGCTATCAGAAAATGACTTAGGAAAAGGCTTATCAATCAATAGGCTACAATCAAATTCATTGCAAACCACTAAATCATTAACATTGAAAGTACAACTAATACCATAATCTCTAGGGAGATTTATAACATAAGTATTGCAATTTAGTTTATTCAAGATCTTGAAAGGTCTAGCATTGCGGACATGCAACATCTTAACAGTTCCAGAAGAAAATTGCTTCGAATAAATCCGAACCATCACATAATCGCCTACATTAAAAGTTTTAAATATTTTTCTATTGTCAGTTCATAGAGTAGGCCTCACATTGCTCCATTTATTTCGATCACTGATCTCTTTGTGTAGTGTGCACATGTTTATGCGATGCAAATGTAAGTGCAAACTTTGCTTTATAGTGAGATGGCGTCGACAGTAAGGAAATAGTTTGTGGATATGACATGCATGACCAGTGAAAAATAGAGAAGGAACAGTAGCAATGAGTGGTGGAGAAGTTGGCGAAGTTGGGGTTGGTAGCAAAGTCAAAATAAATGTTTGCTTAAGTTGTCCAGTCTTAGGTCTCAAAGATAGCAGCTTAATCTGCTTACCCTCATGCTCAAATTGACACATATTAGATTGACCGTAAATGGTGACATTTTTGTCGAACAACCATGATCTCCTATAACTTGACTCGCATTCATGGTGATCACGTCACACCAAATCTTGTCTTTATAATGATTAAAACTGACTGGGACAAGACATCGTTGTTTGACCTCAAGTGTCGTGGAGTTAATCCATGACACGTTGACTGGATGGATCCAAGATATTCACATAGTCTGGACGATATTGCATTGATACAACTTTCACTTGTCTATAATCACCTTACGACTCTTGTCTCTAATCTTGGTGATGTGAAAAGTTGCGTTTCTTCTCCATTCAACTTTTTTTGCTGGTGGAGAGGGAACATACTTGACGACAGACAAATGGGTAAACGGCGTTAGCCTGATGCAGTTGAGACTAACATCATCGCTTAATAACTCGTCATCAGTTTCAACAACATCCGGGTGATGGATGTACTCCTCAGAATCTGACTCAGTGGCTTTGGTTGGTGTTCCATCTATTATGGTGATCTTGACAAGACTAAGGCAACTAGCAGCTAAATGTCCATAACCTTGGCATTTATAATATTTGGTTATGAGACTAACTTTGAGAACTCAGAGCCTTTGCTTTTGTTGTCTCGTTCAAGACTCTTGCCCTTGATGTCATTCCTTTGTGGAGGGGTTTCGTACTAAACCTATTGGGTTGGGGAAATGGGGAAAGTCTAGATACTGAGGCTTTATAATCGTGACTCTTGAAAGGATAACTGATCCTAAAGAAATCTAACTCTTGGACTAACGCATACGTTGCCTTTAACTCATTGACTCCTCTACCTAACAATTCAGTTCGTAGGTCATCCCTTAGGCCAACTCTAAATCTAGAAAGAATTTGAGCTTCACCTGCCTCATGAAGAGTATTACATCTGATGAAAAATTCATCGAGCTTCTCGACATACTGCTTCGCAGATTTGTTACCTTGAGTGTGTTGGTGTCAATTGTCCATTAGACGAGCACTAAACGATAACGGCATATACTTTGTTTCTAACTCTTCTTTTATCCTATCCCACGTGTCAATTGGTAATCACCTCGGGTTGCTCGCCTATTTTTTTAGGTTGGTCCAATACTGACTAGCTTGGCCAAACAATTTCATTGCAGTGTACTTAACTTTTTTAGACTCAGTGAGTTCGTACCATGTGAATTACCTATCTAGTTGGAGCATCTAGTCTATTAAAAATTATGGGGCGTGACGTCCCTCAAATTTAGGAACATCGATCTTGATGCTTTTCAGATATTGAGCATCGGGATTGGATGGGTTATCAGTGTTGTGACATCGGTTATTTCTCGGTGGTGTTTGATCACGTGTTGATTCCAATTTGGTCAGCCTCTCTTTGAGTGTCTAAAGGGTATCTAATTTGGCATTTATCTCGGCGAACATTGTTACAAGATGCTAGGGATCCATTGGGGTGATGTGAGATTCGCTGGACTTTTCTAACAAATATGGGTAACCACTACAGGTGGGCATGTATTACACAAAACCTAAATGAGGATGAAGAGATGTAAATCTAAATTAGATGATTTTTTAAATCTAAATGCAATATTTTTTTTTAAATGCAAGAAAGCAGTAAAATTTTCTAGCAAATGCCTACGTGATGCAGATCCTACCTTAACTGTACTTTGATACCAAAATGATGTTAAACGTATATGCATGTGAATCAAAAATCAATGAGAGAATAAAACTTCGCTACGTTTCACCAACGATGCGATCTTGGATAGGAAAATAGTTAAAACAAATAACAAGACAGATGAATTTTAACAAAATATCGCAGTTGCAGTGATACCGCTCTAGTTTCAAATATGCTGATGCAAAGTACTATGCTAAGATATTACAGTTATAAAATCAATGCAAACCAGTAGACGCAAGGTAGCTGATGCAGACGATCTCACAATTTAGTGGCAGCAGTATAATCGATAAATAATAGAAGATAGTTATCTACACACAAATAAATAGATCGTGTTGAGAAAATTACCTACTGAAAATCACAGGGATCTCAGTGACATGTAGTGGATACTAATGCGAAGCTCTCGTTGTCACGATCGTAACGGTATGAAGATCGACAGAATCAGAATCCAGATGTGAAAGTTGACTTGAAATTCTAAAAGCGAAGCGGGGTCGCTTAATGGGTTTGTTTTCGATAGCGGGTCTGGATCTGAAACCCGAACTTAACTCTCTTGGTTTTGATTGCGGGTACGGGTCGCTCGTGGGGTTACAACTTAAACCCAATTTCTGTGAAACAGGTTCGGGTTTAGCTGTATTGAAACCCAAATTAACTTCTTTCTTCTTCTTGTAGCTTCTTTCTTCTTCTTGCAAATGGTGAACAGGAGGGAGGCGGCGGTCTTGGCTCTGTTCATGTGTGGGTGGCAATGCGATGAGAGAGTGGGAGCGGCGGTAGTGGTGGTCCGGCGGCCTTCGCGGCGGCAATTGGTTGATGAAAAGAGTTGCTTGGTTGGAAGGAGAAAAGAGACGGGTTTTCCTTTAGGTTGCTAGGAGAGAACGAAAGAGGGGGGGAGAGAGAGAGAGGCCCTAGAGGCTTGTTGGATTTGGGTTTAATGAAAGGTGGGGACGTGAAAGAGGAGGAAGGTTAGTGGGTGGCGATGGGTTCTCTTGATTGGATTGCAGGGATAGAGGGAAGAAACAGAGATTGGGAGAGGTGGCGGCAGGGAAAGAAAGAGATAGAGAAGAAATAGGTTAGGGTTTAATTAAGAGGAATAATTAGGAATAAATCCTAAACACTGAGATAAACAATTTATCACAATAATTTGATTTCAAATTCTTCATTGAATATTGTTGATATAATAGAGCTTTTATATAGGCTTTTATAAAAATTGAATCCAACTCAAATTCAAACTCCAAACTCCTAATCTAAATAGAATTACAATCCAAATTTTAGAAACTAAAAATACCCAAATAAAGAAACTAAGAAAACAAAAATAAACAATGAGAAAAATATTCAAAACTCTACTACTTCTTCAACTCAAACTGGCACTTCTTGGATCCGTCTCTCCGGCTCTTTCATCTTAAGTAGATGTCTGCATCAAACTAACACTACGCTGATGTGGGACTAGACATTAATTCCAGCAGCCCACTTTTTTTATTTAACTAGATGTCTGCATCAAACTAACACTACGCTGATGTGGGACTAGACATTAATTCCAGCAGCCCACTTTTTTTATTTAACTTTGATGCTTTTCCCAGACGCAAGACACAATCCCATAATAAACCTTGCAAGTATTTCATATACCAGAGCATGAAAGGAAAATGTGATAAAACATTGGGAGTGAGCAGAAACGCTATTTGTAATTCTTGTATACATATTATCTTTAAACCTTCAATAAATTTTATTTTCTGTCTTAAATGTACTGATCCAAACCTGTTGTTTTGTTTGCAACAGAATTGCTAAAAAAAGGTTTTTCTATCCAATAGCTTGCCACAAAAAAAAAATGAAGATCTCTGTGCTATGTTGCACGACTGAAATAAAAGAGGCATACTAATATCATATGCATTTCTGATCTTTAGATTCTCCGATGCTCGTTGGGTACTTATGATTTTACTGTATCCTTGTTTTGCAAGTATCTCAAACATACCATCATTTGTGTACCCAAGAACATGGAATCAATTATCTGATGCCATTAATGATGGGTTCACAACTCCATTTGATTTGTAGATGCATTCATATAATTTGGTCCCCTTTCTTAATGGAAAATTATGATTTTCCAGTAACTATTGATTATATAATATAATATAGTACCTGAGTTATTGTGCTTCCTAACCTTTATGGCCTAGCAAATCCATGTTATGGAACATAACATTAGTTTGTATACACACAATTTTATTATTGTCATATCCATCACGTATCTGGATCCTAGATTTTCAGGATTTGTGTCATTCCTCACACTGGTATAGTGTCATTTTGGTATTGTGTCCATATGAGTGCAACATGAACATAGTCCCCATGTTAACCAAAGTCAACACTACCATTAAAACATCATAAGCAAAACAATGCAGATCTAAATAGGAAAGCAATCTCAGAAACAACAGAAGTTGAAAAGATTAATAAATCAACTAGAAATGAACATAATAACTAACTTTATTTTTTAAACCATATAGTCTATTGAAAACAAGTCTACAAAAGTTTCAGCATTATGTAGCATGCCCTTCAGAAGGGGCAACAGTACACTAATCATCACCGTCTAGCATTTCCCTCTTCTCTCTCCTAATCTACGAAAACTTTGGAAGGTTGCTCCTTTGAGCGATCTATTCAATAGCCCATGAGGCAGGTTTTTGCATGCCAATTGGCCTTTAGGAATGCACCAAGCCTCTCTGATCCATATCTTTCTGGCTATAAATTTGGTGCCAAGGGTTTTGGCATTAAGGTTGACAGCCATGTTTGACAACTTTGGCAAATCACTCATGTGAGTCTTTCTCCATATCCAGACCTATTTTATTGGGAACTACATAGATAATGATGGTGGTAACAATGATGATGATCCAGGCTTGTCGTCACAATTCTGGGTGAGTATTTTGAGTGATTCTTTGCTAATAGTTCTGATACAGATCTACATCTTTAAGCAATGCATCTATTGTCAGATGGTTGTAAATTGCTATAAAGAAGCACCTGATTCAAAGACTAATGTCTACACGATCGCACCAGTTTAGGAATGCCGACTAGGAGAGGTCCAACAGTGCTCTAGTTATAACAATTTAAGGAAACCAAACTTTGACTGATGTCCTGATCTCCCACCCGAAAGTTTATTAGCTTCACTAGAAGAGAACAATTATTTGTTGTTATGAAACTCAATTTACTAATTTAGACATGAGATCAATAACTATAAATGAAGAATAAAAGGAGAAACATAATTTCCATCAAAGTCAGAATCGCAACAGTGCACTAGTCAAAACAATTTAGGGAACCCATTATGTGACTAATTTCCTGATTTCCACCAGAGTTTATCATTGACACTAGAAGAGAACTATCATTTATTGTTATGAAACTCAAATCAAACATGAGATCAATAACTATAAGTGAAGCGAAAAGGGGGCAATATCTATTTCCATCTAGAATTGTTGCAAAAGAAGAAGGACCCTACAAACAAAGAATGAATTGGAGTACTCCCATTTATAGTAGAATTTACAGTAAAAAAAACATTGAATAAGCAACATGTGTAGCAAGTATATCTAGTTTACCTTACTTGGTACTTTCTGCTGTTAAAAATATACATAACAAGTATATCAAGTAGTGCAAGAAACTTTATATGGTAATATGGTAACGTACCTCAGACAGCAAAAGCTATCAAAACAAAGAGTGGAGTAACAACACCCAGAAAATTTCAGGAAGCAGGAGTTAAGGAATAGAGAAGTGTGGGTCTCATATAGCCCAATAGACATAACAAGTATATCTACTAGTGCAAGGAACAAACAAATGTATGCAAATAAATATATCCTTGTGCCTCCCAGAACAAAACTACAGTTTATAAGGTGCTTACATAAAGCCGGCTCTGAACAACAACCCAGAAGATCAGAATGCCACTCAAGCCTGCGTGATCCTCTGTCAGATATCAAATCATGACCTGATGAAACTGAAGAAGCGTACCTGCAAGAAAGGTCACATGAAGTGATTTTAGAATTTACTTAAGTTGCAAGGACAGCATCTCTTTGCGTAGGATATATATGGGATGTGTGTCCGTATACATGTGTGTCGGGTAGCATCACATCAAACAGCACTCTGTGCGGACAACCAGAATAAAAGGATGAGTTGAACAATAATACTGATGTTATTGTATTACAAATATATCAAAGGACCTATGAAGATACATAAAATTACTCAGCTGAGAAAAGTTATAAAGTGGTAAGAGATCTCTTCAAGACTATGAGGCTTCAGATATGATGACCAATTAAACAATTAAGGTTATAAATGATATGTTAGGCAGTGAAATAGCGTATGGTCTAAATGATGACCTTGATGACATGATTTAGTCTGTTAAAACATGAAAAACAGAAATATTGCAGCTGATGCAAGAGAAAAGGAGATTACTCAATGACAAGGGAGCAAATATCAGACAAGGGGCAGGGATGCGCCATAGGCCCATCACACAGACAAAGCAACCCGGACAAATCCTTAAAACCTAGGATGTATGGACATAGCAACATGTCAACAAGTGTGCAACTGTGCAGAGGCGTGTGCATATATTATACTCATTAAAAGCCAAAGTGAGCAGGACATGCTATATTACAAGTAGAAAGAAAACTAATATAAAATCTAAATTATCTAAATCCACAGCTTCTAATCAAGTAAATAAATCAAATAAATAAAAATGTAAAAGTCCAATCAAATACCTCACTTATACAAATTTATGATCTCCGTCAAATGTTTGCTAAGCATTTAGATTATGTTAACATTAAATCCGGCTTATATGTCATAGGGACTCTTCTTATGTCTATTTAAGCACAACATACTTAGTTTTAGTTTTTCAAAATCTACCACTTCTCTGATGTGTCCCATGTATCGCGCAACCATCCTGTAAGTGTTGATGACCAATACAAATGGACATGAAAACACCACTCACTTGAAGTGCCCATGCTACATAGGCTGGTGAACAAGAATTTGATGCCAAAATCATATGTACCACATAGAATTTCAACCTTATAAATGATGAGTCATCATAACATCGCAACTCCTTCTAGAATCCCATGGACAGGATGCAGAAAATTAAAGTAGACAAACGTCATCAATGCTACATGAAACTGACAGCATACAGTGCACTTAAATGATCCTCTGAGCAAGCAAAAACATGCTTGTTAACAGAGATGTGAATGATAGATGCAGTTGCAGATGCATTTACACCTAAAAGATCGGAACCAACAAACAAGGCTGCCAACTACTAAGCTTAATAATGCCTAGAAACAGTAGGGGGACTGCATAAAACCAAATGCAAGTGTTTTTTTTAGAGATAATGCCAACACAAAACAAGAAGAAGATAAATACGGTGCACCAACTAGGATAAATCTATCTCCATGTTAGGTGTAGGTACATGATAACATCGGAAGAATTTAATGGGGTACCCATGAATAGCAATATAGAGAACAAGAAAGATAACCAACAGCAAGCTGTGTGTAAGAAACTGTAAAAGTGGCTGCAATAAGATTAATAAGATTTATTACAGAGGGGATAAAGACTAACCTTGATGTCAATTTAGTATCACTTTGTTGACTAAAATATTTTTCATTAACAGAATATTCTTTGCCTATAGCTTCATCCGAAAAATTTGGTTCTAGTTTTCTTGAATTTTTGAGTGAACCACTGTTTTCTGGGAGAGTACTGGCAACAGTTTGTGTCACCCCAATAAGATGTTGAATCACTTCACATTGACCAGGATCCAAAGTCTGCGACCGTTGAAGTTCTAACTGGAGTTTTTCACTTTCTTCTTGAAGGGCCTCATCAAATGGCAGGTTGGGATAAGAACAGGACAGAGACTTCTTAAGCACCACTGTGTGATTTCTAGAAGGATCACGATCTAATATAGCATCCTGGACCTTTCTATCCTCTTCGTCCAGAGTATATTCACGTTCATCTCTTTCAATATATTCCAGTCTCTCCTGATTAACAAAAGATGACATAAATACCAATAAACTAGCTACCAAGCTGACATAGAACAGTTATTTGAAGGAAATCTAACAAAGAAGAATATTTGAAAATGGTAATTCCACTTCTATATTATCAATTGACAAGTATATAGTTGTTTAGTAACTTAAAAATGAGCCATAAGTTTTCAAATGAACAGAAGCAGAAATGAACAAGTAGAAAAGATGGTTCTAGGCTATCCGCAGAATGGAGGAGTCTAAGAGAAACAGCTGCATATCAGTATCATAATAGTTCACTAGATCTTAACTATGTCATGCTGCAAACTTATGTTTGCAGTTTGAGCGTATAGATGGTACAAATAGAAGCAAAGTTTGCCAGAGTTAAGTAGTTAACGAGTAATACTGTGAAACTTCTAGATATACAATGATCTTCCCTTGAGCATCAAGGGTCTCATTTATAAGCTATGTGTTGCACAATTTGACTTTGATCCTCTAAGTGCTAAGTTTGAGGCAAATGGCTCTAGATAACCAAGTAAGGATACACTCCCAACTTCAATAATCATTGCAGCAAGTGAGGCTTTCAGATATCAAAACTGCTAGCCTAAAGATCCACGGAGGATATTCCATATGGCAACTTTCAAGAATATCTTTTTGACAACAAAATACCAATAAAGTGACGGCAAACATATTGTAATTTTCAGTTAGTGAAGAAAAAATGAATAAAACTCAATAGAGGCACCAGTACGAAAAGCTCGATCATTCGCTTTTAAACATGCATTAGATGGATACCAAATCTAATTATGTGCCCAAATTACTATCAACATCAAAAATTATATATATTTTATAACAGTCAGTGTATGATCGCGAACAACGTAATAGATATACGACAACTGCTCGCTTTTAGCACCCATGATTTAAGGACAGTTCAGACCCATACAAGGGCCCACACACAAAGTGACTCCCAAACTATATGTTGCCGGTCGATACATTAGTTGAGAAATGACTCAGCATATGTTTGCATCACACTTTCACAACCAAACTACAAAAAAATAACTCCAATGACCGTAGTAGATATCAGAATCCATAAAGCAGTAGCTTCAATAGAGTCAAAGCTGACGTCATTTCCCCCGTGAATTTTGACCCATTTATATTATTTCATTGTAAAAAGACATAACAAACGTTTAGAATCATAACATAAAATTAAAAATACAACTGTTTCTCTAACAATATCTGGTACAAAAATTAAATTTAAATTAAATAACCGAATATACTGACTAAGGCCAGGCATGGACCGACAGGAAAACCCCCAAGTTAGACAAAATTCTTCTCACGACTCTAAGAATCACATATTGCAATCAATCAACACAGCTAAAAAGAAATGTCTTTCATCTGAAACAAAAATTTCACAGATTCAAAGTTATGAATCAAAGCTCTAAGCAACACAGAACTGAACTAAACAGAAATCAAGAACTTTTCAGGTCAGCATCAGAATCAATTATAAAAGAAACAAAAACTTTCAAGATCCTTACCCTCACTCTGGCATTATCCACAAGAGTAATCAGTGGCACGATCCTCAAATACCTATCGATCTCGGTCTGAGCCTTCCTGAACTGATACACGATGTTCCATCCCATGGCCAAGAGATAGAGATAACTCCGATTCTGACAGCTGTCGACGAGAATGTAGGACCTCCTCAAAGCATCCTCCAGCTGCTCCAGAGGCTCCCGAGTCTCTGGGTACTTCTTCAGCTCTGAAATCTTGAGCTGCTCCAACAAATTGCCGATCAGCTTCAGGTGCTGAGCAAACTGCCTGCAGTTCTTCTTGTGCATTCGAGCGGTGTTCGCCGCTCGGACAATCAGACCGATCAATTTAACGGCGTCGAGCCCGGTGAGCTGGGCGACAGTTGCGAGCTCACCCAACTGATCCCAAGAAGCCATTTTTCCTTCTGATACCTCAAAGAAACCCTAAGTTTAGATCTTGAACAACATTTAAGCTGGAATTAGGTACAAACAGAAAACTGCAGCGACTGCGAATTTTCTGCTTAATTTTTTCCAAAATGAGTCAAAAGCTGACGGCTGGATCTTTCAGCATTCCAGAAGAGCTGAACTTGAGACCAATCAAGCACAATTCTTTCAGAAGGCACCAAATCCTGCAGTAAAATCAGTAAAAAAAAAATATGTTGGAAAAAAGAAGTCCGTGCTTTGAAAGAAACTCCAGATTACGACAATTTAAGAGATCGATGGTTGCCATACCAAAACCCAGAAAGAAGAAGACCCGGCAGTAGATCAAGCGAGATCAGAATTTTCGAGGAAAAAATGACTAGAACCCGGTCATTTTTTTCCGTCTCTAGAAATGAGACGGAGAGATGGAGCTTTAAATTCTGTGAACAGCAGGCATTACTACTCGCAGGTCGCTGAGCGAAGACGACGAAATGCCAGTTCTCTCTCTCTCCCCCCTCTGTCTCAGTTTTCTCTTTTTCTGTCGCTGTGTGTGTCTGCATTCTTCTCTTTCTCTCTTGCCGGTCACTTGTGCTGCTCCCCAGTTGGCTGGTGCAGAGCTCAACAGCTGGACAACCATTCTTTAGAACTGCCCCTTCACTTGGTATTATTTACGGAGTCAGCCCCAGCACGCCCTTCGATGCGGCGTCGATGAGTGGGAGATGTGCTGGACCAAGTGGATATAGGTGCTCTCACCCTCGAGGGAGCTTATGTTTTTTTCTCCGTCTCTCGCGTCCGAGAACAAAACCAAAAAGATAATTTTTTCCTTCTTCGCTCTTCAGCCCTCAAACTCGCAGGACCCCAAAGATTTTGAAGGTAATTTCTTTCTTTTCTTTCTTCTTTCAGACCTGTTTATTTCGTCGCAAAACGTGACAAGTCGTAAGTCATAAAATGAGAATAGTACGAAAAATATATTGTGTTTTACGGTATTTGATTGATAAAGTAAAAATGTAAATAAGAAAATATATTGTGTTTTACGGTGTTTAGTTGGTAAAGTGAAAGTGTAAATAGAAAAGTATATTGTGTTTTACGGTGTTTGGTTGGTAGCGTAAAAATGTAAGTGAAAAAGTTGACCATAAAGTTAACTGTAGCACTGATTTAAATATATAAATATATTAAATTAAATCTACTATTACAAATTAAATTGTATTAATAAATTTGAGATAAAATATTAATAATCTTAATATTTTATTTATAACAATAATATTAATAAATATTAATATGATTAGTAAATTATTACTAAAATATTAACTAAATAAATAATATAAAATTTTAAGGAAATTTAAAGAACATTAATAAAATTTTAAGAATACTAATAAAACATAAATATTAAAATCTTAAGAAAAATAATAAAATATAGTTATAATATTATAATATTAAAAAATACTTGAAAATTATTATAATATGAATTTTATTATAATATTATTGTAATATTATAAAAATATAAAATTAACAAAGTAAAATATAATTATAATTTAATAATAAATTATTATTATAATATTATTATAATGAATTATTATTACAATATTAACAAAATAAATATTAATATAATATAAAGTTTTATATTAAAATATATATAATTAAATATATAGTAATTTTATATTAAATTAGAATATTATTATATTGATAAAATATTAACGCTAAATAAAATAATAAAAAATGGTATAAGTATTAATAAAATAATAAAGTATTAAATAACAATATTAAATTAGATTAGTAAAATATTAATATTAAAACAATATTAAAAATAATAATTAAAAATATAGAATAATTAAATAATTAAATAAAAATTGAACGCTATTAAAAATATTAAATTTCTAATAATATTAAATTATATATTGATTATCAAATAACTGTTTGAACTGCAAGTGTATTACAAGTGGGATTTAAAAGACCACAAAATTAACTGTACCAATTGCAAGTTGGAAAATTTGAGTGTAAAAGTGAGATTTACATGACCACAAATTTAACTGCAGCAATTGCAAGTGGGAAATGTGAGTGTAAAAGTGAGATTTACATCACCACAAATTTAACTGTAACAACTGCAAGTGGGAAAATGAGAATTACATTTGTAACTTATTTTTCAGCGAAACAAACAGCGGAAAATGGAAAAGAAGTTTTATGACTTAAGATTTGCAAGGTTTTGCGGCGAAACAAACAGGCCCTTCATTTTCTCCAACTTCTTTTCGTTTGTTTCATTGCAGACCATATCACACAACAATGAATTCTTAGACATTAAGGGTTATTTGGATTCAAGGAAGTGGGCGAAAGTAAGAAAGTGCGGAAGTGTCATTTCTCACTTCCGCTACCATCTAAACACCAGAAAAAAATAAGAAAATCATTTTCCTTTTCTTTTTCCCTTTTACACAACTAATTCCTCACTTCTAGGATGCTACAGTTAATTTTGTGGTCATCTAAATCTCGTTTGTAATAAGTTGTAACTCAAAACAGTTAATTTTGAGCTCATGTAAATCTCACTTGCATTTTAATTACAGTCTAATTTTTATTTTTCACAATTAATTTTTATTTTAATATTATTTTACGGTCAATTTTGTGGTCAACTTTCCACTTCCACTTCCATATTACTAACAAAAAATCGAAAAATATAATATATTTTTTCATTTCTACTTCTCAACTACCAACCAAGCACCGCAAAAAATATACATGAATTTTCATCTTCCAAAATGAAAAAAAATTTATTCCGCCCACTTCCTTGAATCCAAACAGCTCACAATTTCTCCATTAAGCTGGTTAAAGTGTCTATTTTTACATCTCAATTTTTTTCATTAATCATGGTTAAAGAAATATTTGAAGTTTTTTTCTATGAAAACCTATCTTTTCGTAATATTTGAAATATTGAAAATTTTCATGTACTTGGTTCTTTTTAAAAAAAGACAAAGAAGAAGAGTCACGCGTCTGTGCAAATTGTCTGCTTTTTTACAAATTATCTGCCCTTTACAAAAGCTATCCACATTTCATTATAAGATATCTACATTTTCCTGTCAACAGTTTTTTCATCTTAATTTTATATTATTCAATTTTACTTTTAAATGTTTATGTTTATATCTTAGTAACATAATACAACAATTTCTTTATATGTAAATACCTATTCATTGTAAATTGTCCAATCTTATTTTAAAATATTTACATTTACATGTAAACAATCTAGTTTTAATTTAAAATATCTACTTTTTAAATGTCTACATATACATTTAATTATTTGTCTTTTTAGTCTAGCATGTCTACTCTTTGTATAAAACTATTCACTTTTTAGTTTACTATGGCTATGTTTCATAATAAACTATTTACTTTTATTTTAATATATCTATCTACCTTTATTATAAAATTGTCCACCTTTTAAGTTCACTATGTCTATCTTTCATATAAATTGTCCACTTTTTATTTCAATATGTCTACTTTTCATAAAAAATTATTCACCTTTAAGTTCAGTATATATATGTCCACCTTTCGTATCAAAATGCTCACCTTTTTAGTCTAATTTGTCAACCTTTCGTATAAAATTGTCGACGTTTTACTTTAGTGTGTCTACATTTTATGTAAAATTGCCACTTTTTAGTACAATATATCTATTTTTACTATATAAAATAGCCCACTTTTAAATATGCCTACCTTTTCATATAAAATTGTCTACTTTTTTAGTCCAATATGTATACCTTTTATCTAAAACTATCCACTATTTTAGTAAAATAAGTTCATGTCACCTTTTAATTCAACATATCTACTTTTCATATAAACTATCTACCATAGCCTTTTAAATGAATTGTTTACCTCTTAGCTCAGTATATTTACTTTTTATGGTAATTTTCTATCTTAAAAATCAGTTTATTTGTCTTTGTGGTACAAGTTGTCTATTTTTTAGTTCAATAAGTCTATCTTTCGTAAAACTTTTTAGCTTTATAGTTTTATATATTTTATTATTCTCAAATTAGTGAGAACATTTATTGAGACATTGTTGCAATGACAAAATCCTAAAAAATAAATTTATAAGAAAAAACAAAAATAATAGCCTAAGAGAGAAAAATAACCTAACGTGTTTACAAGAAAATAAATCTAAATAGAAAATATCTGATTTTGATTTGCTAATTAAATATTATAAAAATACACACGTTAACAAGCAGATTAGATATTTAAGACAGGAATACCAACATTAAATGCTATTGAAACAACAAATTTGACAAAATTCATATTATTCAAGGCTTTATTTTTTAAAAAAATCCTACAAAACATTTAAAATTTGACAAATTCGTAAGTACGGGTGCACAGTTTTCGAGCTTACACCTTTCACTGCACGTTAAGTATATTTAATGTGCTCACATATTGTTGCTTATGTCAACAAATTCTAACACACTTTAAAGAGGCAATATAAGGAAAATACTTCGTATCCCGTATTTCTTTTTTGTGGTGACAAGGCTCTAAGCACATGATAAACTGGGTCAAAGGGATTTTTGATAAGCGAAAAGGCACTGGGGGTTTTAAGAACGAGAATCTTTCTTCAGGGGACTAAAGATATTTTTTCCTTATTTTTTGGTCTTTTTTATGAAAGTATGGTGCAAATTCCACTAATGTGTGTAAACCGTACATAAATATAATCAGATATACCATTTACTAAAATGAAAGAAAAAATATGTCTACTGCACAAGGGGTGCAAACGCGATAAATCGGATGTAGATTTACCATAATCTGTAGCCTCTTGTCATTACGGATATGAATAGGACTATGGATATGATTCGATAGAACATATTTGGCAATCTACGAGTGAAGCTAAAGATGGGAAAGTAAATTTTTTTTAAAAAGCCTTTCTTACTAGCAAACTAGTAAAAAAAGAGTGTTTGTTTGCATGCAGGTAAAAATGAAACTGTAAGAAAAGTGCAGATGTGGCAACAATATTCTGTTCATTCATAAATATCAAAATTGCTTTTGTTCTTTCAGCAACCACTTTAAACTTTTTAAAGACAGCGAGAAGTGCATGATATTATTCATAAATGCAAGACACTTTCACAATTTCAAAATCAATTTTCACCTAAACAAATATGAAAAGTAACTGAAAGTGCTTCAATTTCACACTTTTAGTCTCACTTGGATTAGCAAATACTAAGGAAAACTTATATCCATATCCGGCAAAACCGGATATAGATATGGATCGATATAAGGTGACAGATGCGATAATATATCGTTGAACATATCATTATATCATCATTCATCGTAACTAAAATTAAAATAAGTTACTTCTAACCACTTATCCTGACACCTGAAAGAGTTACCGAATATAAATTACCTGATAGTACACGTTATAAATAAATGCACACACGTACTAATATAATGAGCTAATTATACATTCTTTTCTCATGAGCTAATTATGTATAATGAGTTACAAAGATTTTGTATTAGCAATGCTTCGAACCCAGATCGAGTATGATATTAACCATATCTGTATCTATTTTTCAATTACAAAGATAGATGTGAATGTGCATATAGTTTAGTAAGGAAAATTTATATCTGTATCTGCAACTGATAAGGATACGATGTTAGAAATTAAAACAAACATGCGGATTAAATTAGTATGGATCTAGAATCAAAACATCTCAAGAATTGAATACACATAATTAAACAATACACTAAATTCACCATACCTGAAGCCATTGATGAATTGAGGAAGGTAGATGGATGAAGACCTTAATCTTTCTCTTTAATCCTGCAATTAACTTTAATCTGCAATGACCTTCTTCTCTCTGTCTCCTTCTCTTATCACAAACCCTAATTCTTAAAAGTGATGGAGTCCTCAAAACAAGGGAGGGAATTTGATTTCATTCACAGGAGGAGAGAAGTGGGTCTCATTTGCAAGTAATCATGTTTGATAAATCACCCATCATGGTTACTTTATACCCCACATGATTATTTAAACATTATACAAATGTAACTTTAATATGGGCATACATAATATCAGTTTACTTTAATTAGGAATCCAATTAAATAGGGTAGTGGGCCACTTATATTTAATGTGAGATTAACATTCTCCCACTTGGACCACTAGCCGATTATGTAAAAACTTTAGAAAACAAATAAAGAAAAGACTCATTTTCAAAATATTTTGACTCCATTGGATTCCATACTGAAAAACTTTGACACGTGATCACGAATTTTTAAAAACAACAACTGATAAGCCCAAATCATGAAATACTGTAATACTGCAATTAGCTTGGACCACCAATGCGAGTCATAGCGGTTATACAACTTCTATGTCATACTCCCTTCTATGTACCACAACATTGATAACCCTTACTAATTGAGTCCATAACCAAAATGACCCCTGTAATTGTCTTGTTAAGACATTTCCTGTTTAACAAACATCCATACATAATATGTGCACACATAATTGGATAACAGGAAATACAGAAACAAACTTTTATTGCGCAATATTGTCAATTATACAAGTACCAAAACATACATTTACAGATTGCTCAAAAGACCCATTCTAACAACATGTTCCTTGAATGTCTTTGGAGGCAATCCCTTGGTCATTGGATCAGCAACCATTAAAGTGGTACTTATACTTTCAATTGACACCCTTTGTTTCTGAACTCTTTCTCTAACCACCAAGTACTTAAGTTCCATGTGTCTGGAACCACTAGAGTACTTTCCATTCTTAGAGAAAAAACGGCTGCTGTATTATCACAAAATATCTTCATCGGCCTGGCAATAGAATCAACTACACCAAGTGCTGAGATAAAATTTCGTAACCATAATGCATGATTCGTGGCCTCAAACATGCTATGAACTCAGCCTCCATCGTGGATGAAGCAGTGATAGACTGCTTTACACTCTTCCACGAGATGCCCCACCTGCTAGCATGAATATGAAGCCTGAAGTAGACTTCCTGCTATCTGGGCAACCAGCAAAATCTGAGTCCGAATAGCCGATCACTTCCAACTGATCTGATCTCCTATATGTGAGCATATGGTTCTTCGTTCCCTGAAGATACCGCATTACTTTCTTTGCCAATTTCCAGTGCTCCATTCCTGGATTGCTCTGGTATCTTCCTAACATCCCAACAGCAAAACTGATATCTGGCCTGGTACAAGTATGTGCATACATCAAGCTCCCAACAGCTGACGCATACGGAACTTTCTGCATTTGACCCTTTTCTAAGTCATTTCTAGGACACTGGCTCCCACTTAATTTGTCACCCTTCTGAATCGGTGCACAACTAACTGAACATAATTCCATATGAAATCTTTCCAAGACTCGATTGATATAACCTTTCTGAGACAGTCCTAGCAATCCTCGAGATCTATCCCTGAAGATCTCTATGCCAATAACATAAGTTGCCTCACCCATATCAATCATCTGAAAATTCTTGGTAAGATAGCTTTTAGTTTCATACAGTAAACCAATATCACTACTGGCTAACAAAATATCATCCACATACAGAACCAGAAAGATAAACTTGCTCCCACTGATCTTCAGATATATACACTGATCAACAGTGTTTTCAGTAAATCCGAAAGAAGTAATGGTATCATTAAACTTTATATACCATTGCCTGGAAGCTTGTTTAAGTCCGTATATGGATTTCTTTAATTTGCAAGCCAAGTGTTCTTTTCCTTTCTTTGCGAACCCTTCAGGTTGCTCCATGTAAATTTTCTCATCCAAATCTCCATTCAGAAAAGCTGTTTTCACATCCATTTGATGTAACTCCAAATCATAATGAGCTACAAGGGCCATAATGATTCTAAAAGAGTCCTTCTTTGATACTGGAGAGAAGGTTTCTCTATAATCAATGCATTCTTTCTGAGTGAAACCTTTAGCCACAAGTCTGGCCTTATATCGTTCGATATTGCCTTTGGAGTCGCGCTTGGTCTTAAAGACCCATTTACACCCGACTTTCTTACAGTTATTAGGCAATTTGACGAGATCCCAGACTTTATTTTTGGTCCATAGATTTCAACTCTTCATTCATAGCATCAACCCATTTACTAGAATCATTGCATTCTATGGCTTGTGAAAATGAAACTGGATCTTTATTAATCCCAATATCAAAATCAGATTCCTGTAGATATACCACATAATCATCTGAAATGGCAGATCTTCTTTCCCTTTGAGATCTTCTCAAAGCTGCCGGTTGTGGTGGTTCTACAATATTTTCAATGGCGATATCCTCATGAAGTGGTGAACCAATATCATTATGTTGTTCTGGTATCTCAGCTTGATGATCAAGCTGAGGGACAACAATTTCTCTTGAAGGAAAGGGTATTGGGATATTTACCCTTACCACCTCAAGATCCACCTTTCTTGGTTCATCACTCCCACTAATTTCGCCATTCTCAAGGAATCTGGCATTACCAGTTTCAACAATTCTTATACTATGGTTAGGACAATAAAATTTGTACCCCTTAGACTTATCTGGATAACCAATGAAATACCCAGATATTGTCCTTAAGTCTAATTTCTTTTCTTGTGGATTATATATTCTAGCCTCTGCTGGACAACCCCAAACATGTAAATGTCTTAAACTAGGTTTCCTACCAGTCCACAACTCGAAAGGAGTTGTTGGGACTGCTTTACTAGGAACCCTATTTAAGATATACATAGCAGTCTTTAAGGCTTCATTCCACAATGAATTAGGTACATTAGAAAAGCTCATCATGCTCCTAACCATATCAATAAGTGTTCGGTTTCGCCTTTCAGCAACACCATTCTGCTGAGGCATACCTGACATTGTGTATTGAGCACAAATACCATGCTTTTCTAGAAATTTGGCAAATGGGCCAGGATGTTGTCCTGACTCATCATATCTTCCATAAAACTCACCACCTCGATCTGATCTTATGATTTTAACTTTTCTATCTAATTGTCTCTCGACTTCTGTAATGAACACCTCAAGGGTGTCAACAGCCTGAGACTTTTCATGAATTAGATACACATAACCATAACGTGACAGATCATCTATAAAGGTAATAAAGTATCTCTCTCCCGTAAACATGGAAAGTGGTCCGCAAATATCCGTATGAATTATTTCAAGAAGCTCTTTACTTCTTGTGGCACCTTTCTTGGTGTGTTTGGTTTGCTTTCCTTTTATGCAATCCACACACACACCAAAATCAGTGAAGTCTAGGTTATCCAAAATTCCATTCTTCACTAATCTTTCAATTCTATCCCTGGAGATATGCCCCAGTCGTCTATGCCACAAGATAGAGGAATTTTCATTAATTAAGCCACGTTTAATACCAACATTCGAATGCAGAGATAAAAGAGATTGTGCAAACTCATCATTCAATGAAATTTTATATAAACCATCACATAAAATTCCGTGTCCAACCGACATTGAATTATACATTAAACTGAGTTTTCTACAACTGAATAAAACAGAATATCCAACAACATCTAATTTGGATAATGACATTAAGTTCCTAGAAATCGAAGGTACATAAAAAGTATCTTCAAGATTCATCTGATGACCCGTCTCTAAGAGTAGTCGGTAAGTACCAACAGCCTCGACCTCCACTTTGAGACGGTTCCCCATAAAGACAAATCTCTCACTTTCCTTCGGTTTCCGGGTTGTAAGGAATCCCTGCATTGAATTAGTTATGTGAGTTGTGGCTCCAGAGTCAATCCACCAAGTATTAGAAGGAACTTCAGTAAGATTTGATTCATAACATACAAAAGAAAGATTCATACCTTTCTTTTCGAACCAAGCTTTCCTCTTGTTGCAGTCCTTCTTCACATGTCCTTTTCTGCCACAAAAGTAGCATTTGACAGTGAAAGTCTTTCCATGACCCTGGCTACTTTCCCCAGGTTCATTCCATTTCTTTGGTGGAAACCTCTTACCTCTTCCATATTTACCTTTCTTATGGATAGCTCCTTGAGATACTGCCAACACTGAGTGATGCCCTTCTTGCCTCAGTCTCACTTCCTCTTGTACACACATACCAGTCAGCTCATTCAGATTCCACTTATCCTTATGAGTATTATAGTGGATCTTGAATGGCCCGAACTGAGAAGGAAGTGAGTTGAGGATGAACTGTACTAAGAAGGATTCATCCACTTTCATTCCCAGTGATCCTAACTTTGCAGCTTTATCAGTCATATAAGAATGTGTTGTTGAACTCCTCTACTACCATCATATTTCATGGTAGTCAGTTCACCCATAAGGGTACCAGCTAATGACTTATCTGCAAACTTAAATCGATCTTTAACAACAGTTAAAAGTTCAGATGCACTAGTAGTATGTGGGAGTGAAGTCTTGATGTTATTGGCTATGGTCATCTTGATGAACATGAGACTGAGTCTATTCGACCTTTCCCAGGCTTTAGCATGGCTAACCTGGTCTGCTGTGCTTTCAGCAGTCACTTCATCAGGTTTCTCTACTAAAAGAGCCATGTCAAGGTCCAGTACACCCAGTGTGAATTGGACATGTTCAAACCACTCAGAGAAGTTTGTACCATCCAGGGCTGGAATGCTAGTTGCATGAGTGTGAAGGGAAGTGGGAACGTTCACTGAAACAAAATAGGACAAGCTCACATTAAGGCCTCGAATCAATACAAAATTTTAAATTTTAATGAAGATGAACTATTGATATCACTTTGATTTCTCCTTTGGGCGAAACCTAAGCATATCTAGTGTTCACTCTTCAGGTGAGATTCTTTTATCACCTATGTAGGTCTAATATAATTTATGCCACTTAGACAGTAAGTCATGTTACCTTTGGGTATCCAATTCTACACCACTAAGTTACATAAATTACACTACCCTACCCCGGTTCATAATTATTTGAAAGAGACTTTCCTTTGGGCCAGTCCCAATCTCCTAACTATAACCGCCATCGAGAATATTATTGTCTTTAATGTCACCCTCATTGACAAGTCTTTTATGTAGTTGTATATTCATAAGGCTTACTAACATAGGTCACTTTGGCAACTACTAAATCAATAAACCGTATGAATACAAAACTAGCCAACAATATCCTCTAATCTTTTATTTGAGTAATACTATAATACTTCAATTCATTACTTGACCGACATCAATCAATATTAACACAATAACTTAAATGTGTAACATACATTTATGATTGAAATTAGACCAACATTAGTCGACTGGTCAAGAAACTACTAGTCGACTTGGAACAATATAAGTCGACTATAGTGGAAGACCCAGTCGACTAGGGTCAAGTCAAGTCGACTAACTATTATCAAGTCTAGTCGACTAGGTCAAGGTAATAAGTCGACTATACTTATTATTAGTCGACTCCTGAAGTCAACAGAGAGCTCTCAACTTTCGGGTCACTCTGTTAGTCGACTTGGACAAAAGGATTAGTCGACTATACCCTTATTAGTCGACTACTCAAATATCAAGTCGACTATACATTTTATTAGTCGACTATACAAAATTATTAGTCGACTCCTGTTCCGAACAGAGAGTTCTTAACTTCTGGAAAAAGACTTAGTCGACTAGTATTTCGGGCTAGTCGACTAATAGTCGACGAAGCAGTTATCAAAGGCAGTTCCTGCTTGATCGACTGAAGTCTTAAATTAGGGAAAATTAGGTTTTTTTTTTTAATTCCTGAAATTTGATCCCAATTAATTGTACAATTAGAGGAAATTGAACAGAACATTAGGGTTATTAAATCCTCTTAAAATTCTACAATTAAAAGATCAAAATTTTTGATTTTTTTGAACTGTTAATCAAAAACCCTAATTTCCCATAATCCATAATCCAAGATGTATTGATTCTAAAAAACATGGCTCTGATACCAAATGTTAGAAATTAAAACTATCATGCGGATTAAATTAGCATGGATCTAGAATCAAAACATCTCAAGAATTGAATACACATAATTAAACAATACACTAAATTCACCATACCTGAAGCCATTGATGAATTGAGGAAGGTAGATGGATGAAGACCTTAATCTTTCATTTTAATCCTGCAATTAACTTTAATCTGCAATGACCTTCTCTCTGTCTCCTTCTCTTATCACAAACCCTAATTCTCAAAAGTGATGGAGTCCTCAAAACAAGGGAGGGAATTTGATTTCATTCACAGGAGGAGAGAAGTGGGTCTCATTTGCAAGTAATCATGTTTGATAAAACCACCCATCATGGTTACTTTATACCCCACATGATTATTAAAACATTAAACAAATGTAACTTTAATATGGGCATACATAATATCAGTTTACTTTAATTAGGAATCCAATTAAATAGGGTAGTGGGCCACTTATATTTAATGTGAGATTAACATACGAATCTAGATGTTGAATCAGATACATATGTATCTGTGTTGCATCCCTAGACACTTTGACTCCTTTTTCTTGTTATTTTCTTTGGATAAAATGATATATCTGAAGAGATAGTAATTTAAGGATGCTAATTAACACACAATGGTCATAATAACTAATTAGGCATGTTATGTATATATATGTTTGGATAATGATCTTTTAACAACTTTATTATTGAGGATGGAAATATGTGCTTATATGTTCCCTTCTAGAAAACTCACATCTTATTATAGCTCTTGAAGTAAAGATGCACCTTATACGATCCAAGATGAGATCAATATTTACTTAAAGAGAGCTTCAAGCAAGATGCTACCTCGGCCTTGTTTGGAAACAAGAATTACCCAGTGTTGGTCTAATTTTTTTAAACGCTCATTAATTAAAAGTTAGAGAATTTGTCATGGGCAAAGTTGAATTTTTTTTTAAAAAAAAACTTATACACTTTGCACATTAATTTTGGGGGGCAAGTGCTTAACTCTTACAACAGCTTAAATTGGTGCAGGAGTAAACCCATTTCCTCACTCTCCCTTAACTCTCTTTTAAAATAATCTAACACTAAAATTTTTTACTCCTGCAACTAAATACTAATAAAAATGATCTTCTGAAGAAAACATGGAATTGTTAACTATAAAACACACAAACCTAGCAAGTAAATGATTTTAGAGTTACGCATAAGTAACTAACTAATGAAATTAAGTATGAAACATTGGCTACAATTTATTATGAAATTTTTGGTATAGCGCTAGTAAAGAAGTGAACTAAGTAAGAGATAGGCAAGAACGTAGGGGATAGAAGAGGAGAGTATTTAAGGACATAAATCATCTATTTACATAGGAATTATTATAAAAATAGAGGAATGAGACAAATAATCAATAACAAGTTTGCACACAATGCAACTATAGAGAAATCTTTCTTTCTTGCCTTTTATTCAATCATCTAGACACTGAGTTATAAGTATATATGAGAGGGAGATGAAAATAGATGGGTTACAAGCTCTTAATCATGGATAAACCAATAGATATGGGTTACATGATTAACGTTGGGAGTTGCATGCTGGGAGAAAACCAATAGGTGATTGTTATATAATTAATGAAGGGGGATTTAGGGATGTCCATATTTATCATTATTTACAACACTCCCCTTAGATGTCCCTTATGAGAATGTGTCTCATTAAAACCTTACCAGTAAAAACCCTGTGGGAAAAACTAGTGAAGAAAAAAGAATACAATATTCTTAATCACAATGTTTGGCATGCTTCGTTAAAACAACCCAGTGGGAAAAAACTATGGTTAAGAAAAAAGAGTACAATGCGCAACAATGTCTCCCATTGATGAGATAAACTTCACTTTTAGCATATAACATCTCTGAGGTGGCACATTTCAATTTTATGTACCAGCTTTTGAATGTCGATATCGACAATACTTTTGTGAATAAATCTGTCAGATTATTACTCGGCCATATTTGCTGAATATCAACATTGCTTCTCTTCTGAAGCTCATGTATATAGAAGAATTTTGGTTATATGTGTTTAATCCAATCACCTTTGATGTAGCCTCATGTAATTTGTGCAATACAAGCAACACTATCTTCAAACAATATTGTTGGATCATCTTTTATTAAAGACAATTCACATGATTTTTGAATATGCTGAATCATAGATCTTAACAATATACATTCACGACTTGCTTCATAAATTGCAAAAATTTCAGAGTGATTGGATGAAGTAAAACCATAGTTTATTTTACAGATCTCCATAATATAGCAGTGTCATCGTACGTGAAGACATAACCTATTTGTAATCTTTCTTTATGTGGGTCAGAGAGATATACAATATCTGCATGTCCAACTAAAAGTGACTTAAATTATTTGGGATAAAACAAACTCAAATTAATTATTTCACATTTATTGGTCACCTATATTACATATCTAATGTCACATTCCCATGATTATTGTCTAATAAATCATGTATTTAGTCTTATTTTTTTGGTTTAATAAAATGCATGCTCATTACTAATGGAGGTGGAAAAAAATTAAGCCCAAAAGCCCTCTTTAAATTCTAATTTAAATCTAAATTAAAGAAGGGATAAATATTCAGGAGGATAGCTATGATTCCAGCTGAAGATCAATGCATATTAGGGAGGATCACATCAAATAAAACTGGTTAATTTAGTTTTGTATGAATCCAAATCGGTTAGCTGGAGGATCACCGAAGGTCAGATAATATCAGATATCAAACAGAAAATTCGTCAGATAAAAGTGGATAAAACCAAACGCCAGCAGTATCCCCCCTGGATGTGGCCACCACATCCATGTTGGCCCAAAGGCCCTTCACCCTAGTTTTGATGATGATCAACTCATGTAGTTATAGTTACTAATGATCTTGTGTTTAATTAGTGACAGATTCATGATCAAGATCTTAGTAGGTGCATAGCTCAACAAAAGATAAAAGAACAAGATTTGGAGCTTGCATGTGGTGATCCAAGGAGTTTTTAGATCAAGCTTGGACCAAGTCAAGAAGATGAGAAGCCTTCAAGGGAAAGACTTCAAGAAGTTGAAGACTTGGGTCTAGGTATAGAATTTGTATGTTTGTTTTAGTTAAAATGTAAAGGATAGATAGTTGGTGGATTGCTCAAGTTATATCACACACACACACTCTTGATAGAACTCTTGATTTAATTGATTTCATAAAAGATTTCTTTTTAGAAAAGAATTTTTATTTAGTAAAAGATTTTCTTTGAGACAAAATATAAAAACTTTGGATTTTGGTATTTCATAGTTCATATCTTTAAACCAAAATCATGATTAGAGCTTTATGTCAAAAACATAGATATTCCATATTGATTGTGTAGTAGATCATATCCATACACACCATGCTTTTAAATGAACTCAAATATCTTGTTTTTGTATTTGATGAAGATTTAGAAAAACGAGTTTGGAAAAACATGTTTTGGAAAATACATTTTAGTTATTGAGCTAATATTTCCAAGTTACAAAAATAGACCAAAACATCTATAACATGTCTTGATTTTGTGCAAGCATGTTTGTTCTTTCAAGTATATTGGTAAAACTATTTTTGTAGAATTTTTATGTATTTTTAGGATTTTATAAAAAGATTTTAAATCCTGATTTCAGACCTGGAGACTGGCTGACAGGCCATGTCGGTCGACCGGACCGGTCGACCGATGTGCACAGCCCTGTGCACGTTGTCAGCACAGTGGCCGGTCGACCGGGTCGGTCGACCGACCAAGAGAGCTTTGCTCTCTGGAAAAATCAGTCGACCGAGCCGGTCGACCGATAGAGGAAATGCCCTCTGCTCCAGGAGGTCGGTCGACCGAGCCGGTCGACCGGTGGCTGCAACGGTCAGAAAAATGACCGTTGGCCGGTCGACCGGCGGTCGACCGACAGCACTGACACAGCCCCAACGGCTCTATTTTCTGGGAGCCTATAAAAGGGGGTTTTGTCTATTGTTTTGAGGTTAAGATTTTTGAGACTTCTTGAGCAGATTTTCTGATACTTTTAGAAGAGTTTCTCCACAAGATTTTAGTGCAAATACTTCCAATCAAAAGGAAGAGTTTTTATCAAGAGAGTGTTAAGTGATTCTTTGAGTTTTTCACCATAGTCTTTCCTTGCTTTTCTCACACCACACTTGAGCTTTCCATTGCTAGATATTCCTATAGGAGAGTGTTGTAGTGAGAGTTTTTGTAAGGTGATCAAAGTGTTGTGATCACCAAAGAGATTTTACTTTGTAATTTGAGGAAACGGGCAAGTGTGCTCGTTGTTGGTGGTTGGAGTTCGGTTGTGAACTCTTGGTGGTTCGAGGTACGGCCTCGGCGAGTCGGTGGACTTACGTGTGTACGGGACTTGGGAGTCCGAGGGTTTGTAGGTGTACGGCACCGAGGAGAGATCCGGTGGGATCTTACATAGTGGAAATCCTTCGTGTGTCGAAGGCGGGGATGTAGAGCAAGTGTGCTCGAACCTCGAAACAAACCCTTTGTGTTTGCGATTGCTTACTCTTCCCTCTCTCTCTCTTTGTCTCTATTTTTATCTTGCATTCAATTATTGTGTTCATTTTATATATGCATGATATAATCCCTTGTGCTCATAATTGATATACATACTTGCTTGGGATTGTTGTTAACACTAGTATTCAACCAAGAGAGCCAACGCGGCACCTCAACCCATTCAAGGGGAATCTAGAGGAGCTTGTCCAGAGCCTCGCAAGGGGAATTCGGCAACACTCTTGAGTTATACATAAGTGTTTAATTAAAAGAAATTTTTATTTGGTCAACTTAGTTTTAATTCCGCATTATTTGTTCACAAGTGACCATTAGATTAGCCATCACCTATTCACCCCCCCCTAGGTGATCTTACAATTGGTATCAGAGCTAGTGCTCTTGATAAGGGTCTAACAACCTAAGAGTTAAAGATCCTACATTTGGGCTAATCACAATATTTGTTGTACACACACACCTCACCATGGACTTTATGTCACCACCCACCTTTGACATTCTTAACATCCACATTTGGAAAGTTAAGATGTCATTATTCCTCAAAGCCCTAGGTTATAATGTATATCTTGCCACTACTAATAATGCTTATTGTATAGATGGTAAGAATATAGAGGCTAATACAAAAGCCCTTAATGCTTTAAAGAGTACCCTAAATGATGATTATTTATGTAGGGTTGCTAATATTGATATGGCTTTTGTAGTATGGAACACCCTCATCTCCCTTGGCGAAAATGAACAATACTATGCGGGAGTGATTCGGATGTTGGAAGCGACACCTCCAACAAGTGCTACATGGTCCAAGGGGATGACCCCCTTGAGGTAACTTCCGAATCCGAGGATGATAATAGTATGTCATATGATGAGCTAAATTCTTTATGCCAATTATTGCTTGAAAGATATGACATAATTAAGAAAGAAAATAAATTTTGAAAAAGGACATTGCTTGCATGCATAATGAACATGATTCATGTAGAGATAACATTGCATGCTTAGAAAAGAATAATAAAGATTTGAAAAAGAACATTGATTGCATGCATGTAGAAAATGATTCTTTTAGAAATAAACTTGCATGTTTAGAAAAAGAAAATAATGATTTGAAAAATGAGAATGTTTCCCTTATGTCTAAAATAAATGATTTATGTGAAGGGAACACTATTTTGAAGGAAAAGATTATTTTGGTGGAAACTCAAAAAGAAGTTGTTTGTCAAGAAAACAAGACTTTGAAAAGAAAGATTTGTGAAAAAGAAAAAGAAGATGTTTGTAAAAAGAAAAAGAAAATTGATCATATATCTCACCATGCTTTACATGCCTCCACTAGTGAGATTAATAATTTGAAAAATAAGATAGATAATTTGAGCTCTAATTTGAGCACATGTGCATTTAACCATTCTAAGTTGGAATCCTTGTTTCAAAAGAAACAAGTTCCCCATGCTCATGCTCATACACATCATGCTCATGCTTATAGTGCACATCACGATCACAATCACACTCATAAGCATCATGCTAAGGTGTACATATGTACACATTGTGGCCGCAAAGGCCATCTAGCAAAATATTGTTTTGATAAGAAACCATATCTATATTTTGCTAAGTATAATAAATTTTGGGTTCCTTACAACAATGCTAACCCCAAAGGACCCAAGAAAACATGGGTACCAAAACCCCCACCCTTTGATTTTGATATAGGTGGAGGCTCTCACAAAACGTGAGAGGATTGGTGCCTTGGTAGCGAATGCAATGAACATGATGGACAAACTTTTGGATGCATTGCTATCAAGGAATTTTGGTGGAAAAGACCACCATACTTGGAGCTTTGTAGTTGGTAACAACCTCTAAACTCCTATTTTTTATGTACATGCTTTTACTTATTTCACATATTCATAGCATGTTCATGATTTTGTTTGATTTGTGCTTCATGTGGTATTTACATGCTTAGATGTAGAATATATCAAACTTGTATGTATACATATACAAATAGTGAATTACAATTGACTCTTAAATAATTTGAACTTCATGCTCACTTGTATCCACTTTATGCATATGTATAATCTAGTTTTGATAATTCTCATATATACATGTTTTGCCAATTTTTGTGATTTACTTCATGTATATGCATGCTTAATTCAAATCTAATACATATACATGTATACCCGTGAGTCTCTTGCCTTCATGCAAACATTTAATAGACTCTTTTAATATTTGGGATATGTATGCATATTGCTAGATTTGTATAATTCATACATATACCATGTAGATTATTTTTAAGATGATTTGTTTTGATAAAAATGTTTTTTTTTTTGTGTTGGTTGATAAAAATTTTAGTCATGATTTGATTTGGGCTTCTATGACTATTTTCATATAGATACTATTTACATAACCTTTGAACACTCTATCTTTAAGAAAATATATATGTTGAGCTTTATGGAATATGAGTGCTTGAACTTTTATGTATTTAGTATTATTCATGAAAAACATATGATTTTTTTTTATGAAGGATCTTTAACTAGTTTGTCAAAAATCCATTTAAACTAGTTATCTATTCTTCAATTGATGCACATGATCCTATTTTTATGGATAAATTCTTTTGTGATTTCAAAATTTTGATGCTTCATTGTATTGAATATTAGTTTAGATGTTAGTATTTGTCAACACTTGGATTTATACTTGTACACCTTATGGACCACAAATAAATCTATATATGATTGGGTTGAATGCTTATTTGTGCCTATTAGATGTACTAGTATAGCCTTATGTTGATGATCATTACATCTTCAAACTTGTATTCCCATTTTGGACTTGTGATTTGACCATGTGCTTTTCATTTCATGTATATGCTTATTTTGTCAAAACATTAAAATATACATGGATAACTCTTGAGTCATTTGCCTCTCATGCAAATCTATTTATAAAGACTCGATTGTGTTTTAGGGATATGTATGTATACTTAATGTCTTGTCAAAAACATACATATGCTATGTAATATAATTTTGTTGATTTTCATGTATTAAAATTTGTGATGATTTTCGTGTTTTCAAAATTTATGTTATTTTTAAGGAATATTGAACTTCATTGTCATTTTCATGATGTCATGTTTCACATAACATTAGTACACTCACCTCTTTTGAAAATTATATGGACTTTATGGATTAGAGTGTTTAGTGCCTTGTGATTTATGCATATTCCATGAAAATATTTTTTGTTGTATTCCTTGGTTGAAGGATTCCTTACTAGTTGTTAAAACACTTTCATTTAACTAGTTTGAATTCTTCATATGGTAGATTATATGATGTATACACTTATGCTTACTTTTCAATTGGTATCATTGGATATGTTCAATTGGTATCAATATGACTTCATGTTGTGTATATTCATATTTTGATTGTATGAATGCTTTCAAATTTTAATTATATCTATTCATACATATATGTGATCTATTTGTGCTTATTTTACAAGTGGTATTTCCTTTAAAGCACAAAGATTGTTGATGCTAAGCTTAATTAGATTTCAAATTGGTATTTCATAATAAGCTTATGCATTGTGTTTTGAAATTGGTATCAAAAATTCAAAATTTGATTATTTTACAATTGATATCTCAAATTTGTTGTTACTAAGAAAAAGTTAAAATTTTGTTTTGATAAAGAAAAATTCAAAATTTTTGATTTGTATTGACTATATGCAAGGAGAGCTTAACATCTCTTCCATATGTAGATTCATGTTGAGTATATTATAATTTGAAGAGCTTGACAACTCTTCTTTTCATGATATACGTGTGTAGGGGGAGCTTCACATCTCCTCTTATGCATGACATATTATACGTTATGTGAATTAGGGCTTGTCATCCCTCTTTCATGTAAAGTATATGTGTCGGGAAGCTAACTTAACGTCTTCCTCTTCATGAATTTATATCGCATATAAATTTTATTGATTGATTTGTATTTATCCCTCCTTGATTTCTTTATTTTTGACAAAAAGGGGGAGAAAAATTTGTTTTATGTATTTTTCTTTGAACCCTTTGTTGATGATTGACAAAAAGGGGGAGAAGAATTTGTGATTTTATATGCATGATTTCATGATTTCCTTACTTAAGGGGGAGTAAGATTTGTATTTATGCATATATGTTGTCTTGCAATTAGGAGCAAAAGATTTGATTTATGATTTGATTTATATGATTGCATCTCCTACATTGCATACATATTCATGTGCTTTTTATTGCCATATCTTTTATTTATTTGGTATGCATGAGTTAAGGGGGAGCTTCTTTGAAGCTTTACTTTAATCCATGCATATATAACTCCATGAGTTTTGTCATCATCAAAAGGGGGAGATTGTTGGCCCAAAGGCCCTTCACCCTAGTTTTGATGATGATCAACTCATGTAGTTATAGTTACTAATGATCTTGTGTTTAATTAGTGACAGATTCATGATCAAGATCTTAGTAGGTGCATAGCTCAACAAAAGATAAAAGAACAAGATTTGGAGCTTGCATGTGGTGATCCAAGGAGTTTTTGGATCAAGCTTGGACCAAGTCAAGAAGATGAGAAGCCTTCAAGGGAAGACTTCAAGAAGTTGAAGACTTGGGTCTAGGTATAGAATTTGTATGTTTGTTTTAGTTAAAATGTAAAGGATAGATAGTTGGTGGATTGCTCAAGTTATATCACACACACACACTCTTGATAGAACTCTTGATTTAATTGATTTCATAAAAGATTTCTTTTTAGAAAAGAATTTTTATTTAGTAAAAGATTTTCTTTGAGACAAAATATAAAAACTTTGGATTTTGGTATTTCATAGTTCATATCTTTAAACCAAAATCATGATTAGAGCTTTATGTCAAAAACATAGATATTCCATATTGATTGTGTAGTGGATCATATCCATACACACCATGCTTTTAAATGAACTCAAATATCTTGTTTTTGTATTTGATGAAGATTTAGAAAAACGAGTTTGGAAAAACATGTTTTGGAAAAATACATTTTAGTTATTGAGCTAATATTTCCAAGTTACAAAATAGACCAAAACATCTATAACATGTCTTGATTTTGTGCAAGCATGTTTGTTCTTTCAAGTATATTGGTAAAACTATTTTTGTAGAATTTTTATGTATTTTTAGGATTTTATAAAAGATTTTAAATCCTGATTTCAGACCTGGAGACTGGCTGACAGGCCATGTCGGTCGACTGGACCGGTCGACCGATGTGCACAGCCCTGTGCACGTTGTCAGCACAGTGGCCGGTCGACCGGGTCGGTCGACCGACCAAGAGAGCTTTGCTCTCTGGAAAAATCAGTCGACCGAGCCGGTCGACCTATAGAGGAAATGTCCTCTGCTCCAGGAGGTCGGTCGACCGAGCCGGTCGACCGGTGGCTGCAACGGTCAGAAAAATGACCGTTGGCCGGTCGACCGGCGGTCGACCGACAGCACTGACACAGCCCCAACGGCTCTATTTTCTGGGAGCCTATAAAAGGGGGTTTTGTCTATTGTTTTGAGGTTAAGATTTTTGAGACTTCTTGAGCAGATTTTCTGATACTTTTAGAAGAGTTTCTCCACAAGATTTTAGTGCAAATACTTCCAATCAAAAGGAAGAGTTTTTATCAAGAGAGTGTTAAGTGATTCTTTGAGTTTTTCACCATAGTCTTTCCTTGCTTTTCTCACACCACACTTGAGCTTTCCATTGCTAGATATTCCTATAGGAGAGTGTTGTAGTGAGAGTTTTTGTAAGGTGATCAAAGTGTTGTGATCACCAAAGAGATTTTACTTTGTAATTTGAGGAAACGGGCAAGTGTGCTCGTTGTTGGTGGTTGGAGTTCGGTTGTGAACTCTTGGTGGTTCGAGGTACGGCCTCGGCGAGTCGGTGGACTTGCGTGTGTACGGGACTTGGGAGTCCGAGGGTTTGTAGGTGTACGGCACCGAGGAGAGATCCGGTGGGATCTTACATAGTGGAAATCCTTCGTGTGTCGAAGGCGGGGATGTAGAGCAAGTGTGCTCGAACCTCGAAACAAACCCTTTGTGTTTGCGATTGCTTACTCTTCCCTCTCTCTCTCTTTGTCTCTATTTTATATCATGCATTCAATTTATTGTGTTCATTTTATATATGCATGATATAATCCCTTGTGCTCATAATTGATATACATACTTGCTTGGGATTGTTGTTAACACTAGTATTCAACCAAGAGAGCCAACGCGGCACCTCAACCCATTCAGGGGAATCTAGAGGAGCTTGTCCAGAGCCTCGCAAGGGGAATTCGGCAACACTCTTGAGTTATACATAAGTGTTTAATTAAAAGAAATTTTTATTTGGTCAACTTAGTTTTAATTCCGCATTATTTGTTCACAAGTGACCATTAGATTAGCCATCACCTATTCACCCCCCCTCTAGGTGATCTTACAATCCAGGCCGCGGAAACGCGGCCAAAATGGCCGCGAAAACGCGACTTTGGGCTTTGGCCGCGTTTCCGCGGCTATCTCTTAGAGATAAGGGGAGCGATAAGGGGAGCGTTTTCTCCCCTTATCTCCTCAGTCCTCTCCCCTCTGGGTTTTTTACCTATAAAAGGCAGAAAGTTTACTGAAGAAGGGACTGAAGAGTAATATAAATTTTTCTCTTTATTTTAAGGTTTAGGATCATTATTTTATAGTTAATGAGAAGTCATATCTCAGTTTTAATTTGTAGTTCAGTCCAGAAACAAGTGAGAGAGAGAAAAAGAGTGATTGTAATCTAAAGTTGAAGTGACATCAATAAAAAATCAAGACTTCTTTTCTTTTTCAATTCACGGGTATGTTTCATTTCATTTACATGTCTTGTTTTACGTCAATTATGAGTAGATAAATTTGTTATTCTGGGCCCACTATCATCTCTCTTCGATCCCTCTTGTTTTGAATGATTTTTTGTGCAAAGAATCCAATGAAATTATATGAATGCCTTAAACTAAGCCTTGCTTCTTTAAAAGTGTCCTTGAAGGCACATAAGGATGGATTTGAATTTCTAAAACTTTCATTTTTAAAACATCACTTGAACTTATTTTTATTTTATACTTAAAAAACAACTTGATGATTTAACATTCAGTTCAAGATTAATTCTTAAAAAAAAGAGTTAACTTTTTCAAACAATCTTATTTGCTTTACTTAAGACTTTGAAATTCAGGGCCTGTTTGTTTCGTCGCAAAACGTCGCAAGTCGTAAGTCGTAAAATGAGAATGAAAAAAGTGAACTGTAGCAGAGAAAATATATTGTGTTTTAAGGTGTTTGGTTGATAAAGTGAAGTGTAAATGGAAAAGTATATTGTGTTTTACGGTGTTTGGTTGATAAAATGAAAGTGTAAATGGTAAAGTATATTGTGTTTTACGGTGTTTGGTTGGTAATGTAAAAGTGTATGTGGAAAAGTTGACCACAAAATTAACTGTAGCAGTAATTTAAATATTATAAATACTATTAAATTAAATCTACTATTACAAATTAAATTGTATTAATAAATTTGAGATAAAAAATTAATAATCTTAATATTTTATTTATAACGATAATATTAATAAAATATTAGTATAAATAGTAAAATATTACTAAAATATTAACTAAATAAATAATACAAAATTTTAAGAAAATATAAAGAACATTAATAAAATTTTAAGAATACTAATAAAATATAAATATTAAAAAATCTTACAAAAATAATAAAATATAGTTATAATATTATAATATTAAAAATACTTGAAAATTATTATAATATAAATTTTATTATAATATTATTGTAATATTATAGAAATATAAAATTAACAAAGTAAAATATAATTATAATTTAGTAATAAATTATCATTATAGTATTATTATACTGAATTATTATTACAATATTAACATAATAATATAATAATAAAATAATAAAATATATTATAATATTAATAAAGTAATTTTTTATATTAAAAAATAAATAATTAAATATATAGTAAAGTATAATATTGTTATATTAGTAAAATATTAACTCTAAATAAAATAATAAAAAATGGAATAAGTATTAATAAAATAATAAAGTATTAAATTAAAATAGTAAATATTAGATATTAAAACAATATTAAAAACAATAAAAAAATTAAAGATTAAAAATATAAAATAATTAATAATTAAATAAGAAATTTAACACTATTTAAAATATTAAATGTTTAATAATATTAAATTATATATTAATTATCAAGTAACTGTTTTGAACTGTAAGTGTATTACAAGTGAGAGTTACATGACCACAAAATTAACTGTAACAACTGCAAGTGGAAAAGTATGAGTGTAAAAGTGAGATTTACATGACCACAAATTTAACTGTAGCAACTGTAAGTGAGAAAAGAAGAGTTGCATTTTGCAACTTGTTTTTCAGCGAAACAAACAACGAAAAATGAAAAAGAGATTTTACGACTTGCGTTTTGTGGCGAAACAAACACGCCCTCAAGCTTAAGTTTTTACCTGTGATCAAGTTGAGGCACTGAGATTTTCAAGAGAAGACTATATCGTTGAGTAGTAAGATAGTGAGCCCGATCTTTCTTTTATATATTAAAATAAACAACTAATCACTCTTCAAGCCTTTTAAAGATCAATTTTTCCAAAACTTTTTTCAAATTTTAAGTTTCTTTTAATTATCTTTTTACTCTCTATTCTCTTTTCAACTGAAAAAAAACACCAACACTAACTTTTGCTTTTGAAACAATACATCGAAACACTTTCATCACATTTCTTCTTATGGACACGACCCGTTAGCCCAAAGCTACACGGTAATTCTCTTACTGCTTTTCTTCAATAAAATTTTTGGCGTCATTGTCGGGGTAGAACGGTGTAATCATTTTTTTAACAATTTTGGTATTCTGTTTCAGGGTGAAAGAAATCAAATTTAGTGTTTTGTATAAAAATCAAGTGACTCAACGGTATACATGTATATATAAAGTTTTAAACAAAATTAATAGATACATGAAGCTAAACATATTATCATGAAAAACATGCACAAAAATAGGAAATACGAGTCAAAATGCACGAATAATCAAAACTAGGCTATATTAGTACATATAATGAGTACAAGTGAGCAATTAAGCACAAACATACAAAAATCAAATGTGGCTCATTAGTTGTACAAGTATATACACAAGTTTTAATGAAGGCTATATCCAAACATGTAATCAAAACATGAAGTGCAAAATCATAAATAAATTAATATGATCATTAGGCTAAATGCACATGTTTTACAATAGGATATACACGATAGTTAAACTAAAGTGAGAAAACAAAATTATAAGTCCATATAAATATGGGTGTATCTCAATTACTATACATGTATGTCATAAGTCTAATTATCATGACATTTAACATAATAATCATTGAAAAAATAAAACATATTAAAAATCAATAATATGAAAGCATGTAAACTAAATGAGAGTTAGAGATAGTTACCAAAATCAATAGGGTTTATCTCTAGTTCTCCAAACAATGATGGTCCTCCCACCAAACTCCACTTGAAAGTGATGCATCCAAAATTGTCACCATTTAGCTCGGAATGCATCCACTATCTGAAAGTATACCTAGAGGGGGTGAATAGGTGTACGGCTAATCTATGAACAATAATGCGAAAATTAAAAACTAATTGCAACACACTTAGTATAACTAACGAGTGTAACCGAATTTCCGGTGAAGGGCTCTGGACTAACTCCTCTTGATTCCTCTGAATAAGAGTTGAGGTGCTATATGAAGCTCTCGTGGTTAAACACAAGTGAGGCACACACAAACAACACAAGCACGTATATGATATGACAATATGAATCAATGCACAAAGTAAGAGAGAGAGTTAGAGAAAGTGGATCAATCGCAAACACACGGATATGTTTCGAGGTTCGAGCACACAGCTTTACGTCCCCGCCTTCACACAGAAAGATTTCCACTAACTCGTCCACACAGGACTTCCCACACAGGGAACCTCCACTGAGGATTTGGGGCAATTACAATTGGGAGTACACAACTCTCTCTCCAACCGAATACAACCTCTCACAGAGGCAATGCACAACTCTCAACACCTCTACACTTAGAGGGTTAGGCACTTAGTCAACACAAATCAATCACCTCCCACTTGAGGGATTCTAACACAAACTCCACCTCTCACTAGAGGGAGCCAAATAACACTTTCACAATCACCTCTACACAAGAAGGATATCAACTCAGTCACCTCTCACTAAAGGGATATCACAAAGATGGAAGTTTACAACTTGGTGGTCTCTTTCAACCACAAACCAATCTATTTCTTACAAAAATAAGGATCCTATAGATAGGATAGAGTGGTAGGCTCAAATATGAGAAAACAAAGTGTTTTGAACAAAGAAAATCACTTGGGAAAATCTCCAAATAGATATAGAATTTTTAAACCAAAAACCAATTCCCAAAAGACTATTTTCTTTGAATTATCAAACACTTTAAAAACAAATAAAGATCAAGAATTTTGAACCCAAAAACTTTTGCTGAAAAACACTTGAAGTATGTAAATTTTTCTCTCTAAAAAACTTGGTGAAAAACAGTCCATAGAACCCCCAATATATAGGCTAGAAAAAACTAGCCGTTGAGGCCAATCAATAGCCCAGACGGCTGTCGGTCGACCGGCCCGGTCGACCGCCAACGGTCATATTTCTGACCGTATGGGCAGCGGTCGACCGGCTCGGTCGACCGTGGCCTGGAACAGAGAGCAGAGCTCTATGCCGGTCGACCGACCCGGTCCCGGGGCTTCCAGAGAGCAGAGATCTCTGGACGGTCGATCGGGTCGGTCGACCACCCTCCAGCCAAACCTGGCATGCACGTCTGTGCACGTCGGTCGACTGACACGGTCGACCGACTCCTAGCTTGGTCGACTGGTCCGGTCGATCGGCAGAAGCCAGACAGAAACTTTTTTAGGGATTAAAAGGTTGTCTTTTTAGCTTAAATAAAATCCCATAAAATCTCTAAAAATCTACAAAAATAGTTTCAGTATTATACTTTGATAAACAAACATGTTTGAGCAAAATCAAACCATATTACTGTTGGCCCAAAGGCCTTCCACTCTAGTTTTGATGATGACTCATTCATGTAGTTATGTTTACTAATAATCTTGTGATTCTAAGTTTCAGATCATTAGCAAGATATTAGTTGATGATTAGCTTCAATATGAAGTGTTTGGAAGCTTATCATGGTGATTCCGGTGCCAAAGCTTAAAGATCATACCTTTGCACTCGGTGGATCGCGTTTGGGAGCAAGTCTTCTTGATGACTCAAAGACTTAGGTATCCATAGTTTAGTTTAGTGTGTTTTAGATCCATTTGTAAAGCTTAGTATAGTTGATATGCTCAAGTTCACAATACACACACATAAATTCAATATGTTTGGTTTTTGATTGAATCGGTTTTGGATTTCAAGGCTTGACACCCTTTTATACTTATTATCATAACTTTTTATTTTTATATTCAAATAACATGATTTAACTTGCATTTCAAAGATAACTTTCAGATCTAAATTTCTTATTTAATAACCATTTTCTGATTCTAATTTTAAAGTTGTCAAATATTTGGTTGAAATCTGTTCTTGTTCTGAAAACAGTTTACAGTTTCTGTTTTGACATCTTTTAGTATTTTATTGATAACTTTCAATTCTGAAATGATATTGATTTGATTTAAGTTGCATTAGAAAGAATACTTCAATATCTACAACTTCATCCTATATACTTATTCCCAAATTCGAACGTTTTAGACCTCAAAAATGTGTTCCAATCTGACCTATTTTGCTGTCTGCCAGGTTGGGCCGGTCGACTGGGACAGTCGACTGGGCCAATCCCAGTCGACCGGCCAGTCGACCGGATGTGCACAAAACCGTGCACGTCGGCTGTTTTTGTAGACGGTCGACCGTGCGGTCGACCGACTGAGAGCAGATTGCTCTCGGGTTGTTCGGGTCGACCGACCAGTCGACCGGCAGCTGTCAACGGCTATTTTTTTGACCGTTGGACGGTCGACCGGCCAGTCGCCCGCCAGCCTGTCAGGCTGCCACATCAGCCTAACGGCTATATTTTTCTAGGGGCTATAAATACCCCATTTGAAAGAGTTTTTGGACAAGATTTTTGGGCTGTTTTTCTTACATTCTCTGAAGTTAAAAAGAAGTTTTTAAAAGAGTTTTAAGTGCCATAAAGATTCATTCTTTTGTTTTAAAGTGTTTTGTCATTTTCAAAGAAAATAAGTTTTTGGGAATTAATTTATTGTTCTTCATTTCTATATCAATTTGGTATTTTCCCAAGAGTTTTTCTTTGATCAAAACACTTGTTTTTCACACTTGAGCTATCACCTATCCTACTCTATTAGGATCTATTGTTTGTGGAAAAAGGAAAGGAGTTTTTGTGGTTGAGATAGACCACATATTGTAAACCCTTGATTTCTTGTGGTGCTCCCTCTTTGGTAGAGGTTGAGTTGGTTGTATTGGGTTGGTATTTGCTCCCTCTTTGGTAGAGGTGGAGATTGGTGTTTACTCCCTCTTGGTGAGGTGGAGTTGGAGATTGGTTTGTAACCCTCTTCGGTAGAGGTGTTGGTGGTTGATTGTTTGGCTAAGGGCCTTATCCCTCTTTGTGAGGTGGATTGAGTTTGTATTGGCTACGGGCCTACCCCTCGGTTGTGAGGTGGTTGTTTGAGAGAGGAGTTTGGTACTCCTAGAGTTGTAACAAATCCTCCTTGTTGGAGGTTCCCTTGGTGGGAGATAGTGGATTAGAAATCCTTCACGGTGGTGAAGGCGGGGATGTAGAGCTAGGGGCTCGAACCTCGAAACATATCTTGGTCTTTGCGATTGATCCATTGTCTCTCAACTCTCTCTCTTTCATTTGTGCATAGCCTCATTCTTATTGTCATATCATACATACTTGTGTTGCCTTGCATAATTCATTTTGTTATATCTTGTATATGCTTGCTTGTGTGTGTGCCTCACTTATACTCATCCAACAAGAACTTCACATAGCACCTCAACCCATTTCAAGGGGAATCAAGAGGAGTTAGTCCAGAGCCCTTCACGGGGAATTCGGCTACACTTGTTGAATTGTATTAAGTGTTTTGTAAAATAGTTTTAAGCTTCCGCATTTAGCGCATTTAGTTTATAGATTAGCACTTACACCTATTCACCCCCCTCTAGGTGTTTTACAATTGGTACCAGAGCTAGTGCTCCTGATACTTAGGCTTAACATCCTAGGAGTGAGATCCTTTGCTTGCTAATCTTGTTTGCATTTGTTTGCTTGTTTGCACACATATAGTTTATACCATGGACTTCATGACCCCACCTAGCTTTGACCCTTCCAACATTGTTGTTTGGAAGTATAGGATGTCCATGTATTTGAAGACCCTAGGTTTACATGTCTTTCTTGCCGCTACCAAGAAATGCTACCTTGGTAATGGTGATCATATAGGGG
This sequence comes from Agave tequilana, assembly GCA_038442645.1. Classification (NCBI taxonomy): domain Eukaryota; kingdom Viridiplantae; phylum Streptophyta; class Magnoliopsida; order Asparagales; family Asparagaceae; genus Agave; species Agave tequilana. Next base: position 51,452 of record JAVJIF010029086.1, read on the forward strand.
CCAATGCACAAGCCCTAGAGGCTATTAGAAGCACATTACTTAAAGATTATCTTATGTGTGTTTCTAACATTGATTCCGCTTTTGCAGTGTGGAATCTATTATCAACAACCACCACCTCCGAGCTTCAAATGCCTATTCAACAAGAGGAGGAGACTAGTGGCGAATCCGATTCACAATGCTTCATGGTCCAAGGGAATGACTCCCTTGAGGTACATTCGGAATCCCACTTAGATAGTGATGATGCTAGTTCTTCATGTGATGATTTTGATGCCTATGCTTTAAATGAAGAACTATCTATTGTATGTGAAAAATTGATTGAAAAATATAAGATTTTGAAAAAGAAAAGTCTAAAAATTGAAAATGAAAATAAGAGTTTGCATTCTAAACTTGATAATGTTTTGCAAGAAAAGGTTGAGGTCTATAATGAAAGGGATTCATTGAGATCTAAATTCGAACTTGCACTAAAAGAAAATGAATTTTTAAAATCTAAAAATGATTGTGATACACTTTTGAAGAAAAATGAAAACTTGTCTTCAAAAATAAATTTTGTTTTAAAAAGGAATGTTGCTTTGAAAAATAAAATTATTTCTATTTCTAATAATTTAGATGCATGTTTGAAGAAAAAGGATGTTTTACAAAATAAGATAGATGCACATGTTTGCCATGCTAGGGTAGTTCCATCACCTAATGCATGTACCTGTTCTTCTAGAATTAATGATGATATTTGTTTGCTTAAGAAGAGTGTAGATTGTTTGGGCTCCACTTTGAGCCAATGTGTAGAAGGGCATACACGTTTGGAAACTTTGTTTCGTAAGAAACAAGTTCCATCTTTTCGTGCACACCCTGAAAAAACACCTAGAGGGGGTGAATAGGTGTAAATGCTAATCTAGAACTAATTGCAAAAACTAAGTGCGCTAGATGCGGAAGCTAATGCAAATATTGCACAAACTTAATACAACACAACAAGTGTAGCCGAATTCCCCGTGAAGGGCTCTGGACTAACTCCTCTTGATTCCCCTTGAATGGGTTGAGGTGCTATGTGAAGCTCTTGTTGGTTAAGTATAAGTTAGGCACACACAAACAACCAAGCATATACAAGATATAGCAATATGAGATAATGCAAGGCAATATGAAATATGCTCAACACAAGCAAGTATGATATGATATGAAGTATGATGCTTTGCACAAATATAAGAGAGAGAGTTAGAGAGACAATGGATCAAAACGCAAACACCAAGATATGTTTCGAGGTTCGAGCACCTTGCTCTACATCCCCGCCTACACCACCGTGTAGGATTTCCAATCCACTATAGGAGTACCGAACTCCTCTCTCAACCTTACAAAGCCACCGAGGCTATACAACCACAATCCACCTCTACCGAAGAGGGATAAGGCCCGTAGCCAATACAACCAACACAATCACCTCTACCGAAGAGGGATCCAAACTCAATACCACTCCGATCAACCTCTACCAAAGAGGGATACAACAAAAACAAGGAGGGTTTACAACTTAGAGGCTTAACCTCAAACACTTCTCTTTTTCTCTCTTTTCTTTTTCTCTTTTTTCACAAAAAACAAGATCCTAATAGATTAGGATAGGTGATAGCTCAAGTGTGGAAACAAGGTGTTTTTGGAAACAAGCAACAAAGAAAAACTACTTGGGAAATCTCTTGTATATGAAAGAAATAAAAGACCAAATCAAAATCCCAAAACCTAGTTCTCTTTGATTTTCCAAAAACCCAAAAACAAATAAGATGAAATCTTTTGGCTTAAAAACTCTTTTAAAACTCTTTTAAACACTAGAGAAAGTCTGGAATTTTTCTCCTTGAAAACCTTGGCCAAAATCCCAAAGAGATGGGGTTTATATAGGCCAAAACAGAAACTAGCCGTTAGAGCTGAGCTGGCAGCTCTGATAGGCAACGGTCGACCGGCCGGTCGACCGTCCAACGGTCATATTTTGACCCGTTGGAGCTACCGGTCGACCGCCCGGTCGACCCAAACTAACAGAGAGCAGAACTCTCTGCAGCGGTCGACCGTCCGGTCGACCGGACCACTGTGCTGCAGACGTGCACAAGTCTGTGCACGTCGGTCGACCGGTGCGGTCGACCGTCCCGGTCGACCGACCAGCCTGTCAGCACAAAAATAAGATCAGAAAATTTGGGAAAAATGTTTTATAAAAATCTTTTATCTTTTTCTAAAAATTCTATAAAACTTGTTTTTAACATTTTATATTGAAACATAAACATGTGATAAAAATTTTCAAGACATATATCAATCATATCAATTCATTTTTGTGTCTTGTCAATTTTATCAAAACCAAAACTTGTATTTTTATCAAACTTGATTTTTTCAATAGGAAATCTGATTTTCCTAAAACTTTATAGAAATACAAAAACATGATATTTGAACATTATTAAGCATGATGCATATGGACATAGGTCCAATATACATTCACAAAATATATCACAGTTTTTGTTCTTTAATTTCAAAAATATGTTTTATACCAAAACATAAAACTACATGAATAGGTATGTCAAACTAAGTTTGTATAAGTCATATAAGCATGTATGTATATAGAGCACATCTAATATACATATAAAACATGTAAACTTGTTTTGATCAAACTATTCATGAAAACCAAAATCCAAATCATGAAATGAGTGTGTAAGTGTACTTGAGCATATCAACTATACTAAACTTTACAAATGGATCTAAACACACTAAACTAACTATGGATACCTAAGTCTTTGAGTCATAAAGAAGACTTGCTCCCAAACGCGATCCACCGAGTGTAAAGGTATGATCTTTAAGCTTTGGCACCGGAATCACCATGATAAGCTTCCAAACACCTCTTGTTGAAGCTATCACCAAACTAATATCTTGGTTAATGATCTGAAACTTAAACAATACAAGATTATTAGTAAACATAACTACATGAGTTAATCATCATCAAAACTAGGGTGGAAGGCCTTTGGCCAACAATCTCCCCCTTTTGATGATGACAAAACTCATGGAGTTATATATGCATGGATTAAAGTAAAGCTTCAAAGAAGCTCCCCCTTAACTCATGCATAGCCAAATAAACATAATAATATGCAATGAAGGCTCTTAAAAACATGAATGCACAATATGCATAAACAATAAAGGTTCTAGATACCAATGAAATATTTAAAGCAAAGCATGCTCTAGATACCAATTAACAAATAAACATTTTCTAGATGCTCTAGATACCAATAAATATACATTAAACTATATTAAACTTAATATATGCAAAAACATAACTATGCATATATATAAAACTCACAAATAATTCTCCCCCTTTTTGTCAATCATCAACAAAGGGGTAAACATTCAAAAATTATAAATAAAATGAGGGGTAAAAATTTTTCTCCCCCTTTTTGAGTCAATCAAAACAATGCAAACAATGGTCTCCCCTTTTTGTCTAAAACAAAAACAAAGTCAATAAGGGGTGACTACAAATATGATATCAATTAAAAATATGTCAATGAAGCATCTTGATACCAAATGAAGATAAACAAAGATTAATAAATGTTATATGCTATATACATTCATGAAGAGGAAGACGCTAAGTTAGCTTCCCTACACATATGAGTTACATGAAGAAAGGAAGACACGCCCTAATTCACATAACACAAAATATGTAATGCATAAAAGGAGATGTGAAGCTCCCCCTACACACGTGTACCACATACGGAAGAGTTGTCAAGCTCTTCAATACAAGATACACTCAACATGAATTTATACACATATAGGCAATGTAAAATAAATATGTTTTTCTTAAACAAAATTTGAGATACCAATTTAAAACATTTAACATAAACATCTTGATATCATTAAGAGAAATGTGTTCTTTTAAACATATGATACCAATTTGAAACTATATTTTAACATAAAGCAAGGGAGTGGAAATCAAATACCAATTGAAAGACAACATCAAATTTTCTCCCCCTTTATGAAATACCAACTAAACATATACATAAGCTTGTTAAGATACCAATTGAAAACAAATCAAACAATAGAAATTTTTCAAGCTTAGCATAAACAAGTATATATACGTATGAAAATTAGATACCAATTGACATTGATATTCTTGAAAGAGTAAGCATACATATACAAAACATATATGAGTATACAAAAAGATCAAAAATTGATACCAATTAAAAGTGTTCAATGATACCAATTGAAAGAATAGGGTCAAGTGTATATCTCATATTATAACGAAGAATATGAACTAGTTAAAATGAAAAGTTTTGTTAACTAGTACGAAATCCTTCAAGTAAGGAATAAATACAAATCATTTTTCATAAAAATGAAATCCACATGATAATCAACACTCTAATCCAATTAAGCATAAAAATGTCTCATGAAAACAAAACATGAGCAAATAATAAATGTGAGTGTACAAGTCAAGTATGGAGATCACAATCATAAAAATTTGTTCAATTAAGTTCAATTATTCCTTTAAACATGAAAACTAAAAATTAATATTATTTAATCTTCTAGGCATATGTATGTCTAATACAAACCAAAGTATACATACATATCCAAGATACAAACGAGTCCACAAGGATATATGCATGAAGGCACGTGGCTCAAAAAGGATATTCATGTATATCTAATGGTTTGGACAAGGTAAACATATACATGAAGTTTAAATACCAATTCAAGGAAAACATGAAAAGCATGAAAAGTATGAAAAATTAGCTTTTCATTAAAACAATTTGATACCAATTCTTTTCAAGGTATATGTATGATTTGTCAACACAAGAAGTATACATACATATCCCTTAAACACACTTTGAGTCCATAATAGATATTTGCATGAAAGGCAAATGACTCAAGGGGTATACATGTATATCTTCAAGTTTGGCAAAATACACATATACATGAAATGAAAACTCATAATCATAAAAACAAATGCCAAAAATGGAATACAAGTTTAAAATGTATGAATCATCAAAACTAGACTATACTAGCACATCTAATGGGAACAAACAAGCATTCAATCCCAAACATATATAGATTTGTTTGTAACCCATCATATGTACAAATATAAATCCTAGTCTTAATGAAAACTAACATCTAAACATATATTCAAAACATGAAGTATCAAAACAAACACGAATATTATTTTGCTATATAAAACAAGCAAAGATTCATCAAAAATTCTTTTATCAAACTTCTAGGTATATGTATGATTCATCCAAATTTAACAATATACATACATATCCCAACCGTAAACGAGTCTATTAAAAGTATTTGCATGAAGGCAAAAGACTCATGGGTATACATGTATATTTATTAGGTTTGAATTCAAAATACATATACATGAAGTGAAAACATGAAAATAGGCATAGCAAGTATAAATGAAGGAATCATCAAAACTAGCTTATACATGTGCATATAGTGGGTACAAATGAGCATGAAGTGCAAACATATAAAAGTCAATTTGTTCTCACTATGTGTACATGCATACATGCAAGTTTTGATAAAATCTACATCTAAACTAGTTTATACCACATAAAGCATAAAACAACAAAAAATCATCATGAGAAAACTAAAACATAATTACTATGTAAATTCACATGTATTTGATTCATGATGTACATTATAACTAAACAAAAGGTGAGAACACTAAATATGAGTTTATATAAGCATGTGTGTCTCAAATACTATACATGTATGTCAAGGATCTAATAAACATGGCATTTACACACTAATCCATAGACAATGAAAACATGCTATAAAACAAATGAATATGAAAGCATGTAAACAATAATAAGGAGTTAGGAATTGTTACGAAATCCTAGAAGGCAACTCTCTTTGTCTCCAAAACATGGTGGTCATCTCCACCAAAACTTCCCTTGAAAGTGATGCATCAATTGATTTTCATGAAGCTCGGAACGCATCCACTCCAAGGTACGGCCACTCTCACGTCATGTGAGAGCCCACACCTACATCAAAAATAGGAGGGGTGGTCTTTGGTACCCATACTCTTTTGGGTCCATGGGGGTTAGTACCTTCTCTAGCCCAAACAAATTTCTTTGCTAAATTAGGAGTATGTAATCTATCATAGCAAATTTAGCAAGGTGGCCCGTATGACCACAATGTGTACAAGTGTACACATGAGCATACATGTATTGATGGTGTCCGTGAGGAGCATGTGTATGCCGTGGAGGGTGTGCATGCATAAATGATGGAACTTGTTTCTTTCGAACCAAGGTTTCCAACTGTGTATGGTTCTTAGCACATTGGCTCATAGTGGAGCCCAAACAATCCATTTTCTCCTTCAACATATTTATATCATTTTTAATCATAGAAGAAGTTGTACATGCATTAGGTAGACTAGATGAAGCTACACTAGCATGGCAAACATGTGCATCAATTTTATTTTGTAAAATAACATTTTTCTTTAAACATATTTCTAAATCTTTAGAAATTGAAGCAATCTTAATTTTCAAAGAATCATTCTTTAAAACAAAATCAACTTTTGAAGACAAATTTTCATTTTTCTTCAAAATAGCATGGCAATCATTTTAGACTTCAAAAAGTTATTTTCTTTAAGTGCAAGATCAAGTTGAGATTTTAATGAATCCCTCTCATTAGCAATCTCCTCTTTCTCTTGCAAAACATTGTTAAGTCTAGCATGCAAACTCTTATTTTCTTTTTCAAGGCCTAGACTTTCCTTTTTCAAAATTTTTATTTTTCTATCAATTTTTCACAAACTATGGATAGTTCTTCATTCAAAGCATGGGAATCACATAATCATTTGAAGAACTAGCACAATCATTACTATCTAGTTGAGTTTCCGAGTGTACCTCAAGGGAGTCATTCCCTTGGACCATATAGCATTGTTGTGGTTCGGATTCTCCACTAGATTCCTCTTCTTGTTGGATTTGGACTTGAAGCTTGGAGGTGTTGGTGGTTGTCAATTTGTTCCACACTACAAAGCGGAATCAAAGTTAAAAACACGTAAAAGATAATCTTTAGATAAAGTGCTTCTAATGGCCTCTAGGGCTTGTGCATTGGCCCCTATATGATTGCGATCACTAAGGAAGGATTCCTTGGTAATAGCAAGATAAACTTTATGACCTAGGGTTTGCAAATAAACGGTCATCCTAATCTTCCAAACATGAATGTTGGAAGGGTCATACATAGGTGGGGTCATGAAGGCCATGGTAAACTATATGTGTGCAAACAAGCAAATGCAAACAATAGATTAGCAAGCAAATGGATCTCACTCCTAGGATGTTAAGCCTAAGTATCAGGAGCACTAGCTCTGATACCAATTGAAAAAACACCTAGAGGGGGGTGAATAGGTGTAAATGCTAATCTAGAACTAATTGCAAAAACTAAGTGCGCTAGATGCGGAAGCTAATGCAAATATTGCACAAACTTAATACAACACAACAAGTGTAGCCGAATTCCCCGTGAAGGGCTCTGGACTAACTCCTCTTGATTCCCCTTGAATGGGTTGAGGTGCTATGTGAAGCTCTTGTTGGTTAAGTATAAGTTAGGCACACACAAACAACCAAGCATATACAAGATATAGCAATATGAGATAATGCAAGGCAATATGAAATATGCTCAACACAAGCAAGTATGATATGATATGAAGTATGATGCTTTGCACAAATATAAGAGAGAGTTAGAGAGATAATGGATCAAAACGCAAACACCAAGATATGTTTCGAGGTTCGAGCACCTTGCTCTACATCCCCGCCTACACCACCGTGTAGGATTTCCAATCCACTATAGGAGTACCGAACTCCTCTCTCAACCTTACAAAGCCACCGAGGCTATACAACCACAATCCACCTCTACCGAAGAGGGATAAGGCCCGTAGCCAATACAACCAACACAATCACCTCTACCGAAGAGGGATCCAACTCAATACCACTCCGATCAACCTCTACCAAGAGGGATACAACAAAAACAAGGAGGGTTTACAAACTTAGAGGCTTAACCTCAAACACTTCTTTTTTCTCTTTTTCTTTTTCTCTTTTCCACAAAAAACAAGATCCTAATAGATTAGGATAGGTGATAGCTCAAGTGTGGAAACAAGGTGTTTTTGGAAACAAGCAACAAAGAAAAACTACTGGGAAATCTCTTGTATATGAAAGAAATAAAAGACCAAATCAAAATCCCAAAACCTAGTTCTCTTGATTTTCCAAAAACCCAAAAACAAATAAGATGAAATCTTTTTGGCTTAAAAACTCTTTAAAACTCTTTTAAACACTAGAGAAAGTCTGGAATTTTCTCCTTGAAAACCTTGGCCAAAATCCCAAAGAGATGGGGTTTATATAGGCCAAAACAGAAACTAGCCGTTAGAGCTGAGCTGGCAGCTCTGACGGGCAACGGTCGACCGGCCGGTCGACCGTCCAACGGTCATATTTTGACCCGTTGGAGCTACCGGTCGACCGCCCGGTCGACCCAAACTAACAGAGAGCAGAACTCTCTGCAGCGGTCGACCGTCCGGTCGACCGGACCACGTGCTGCAGACGTGCACAAGTCTGTGACACGTCGGTCGACCGGGTGCGGTCGACCGTCCCTTGGTGCGGTCGACCGTCCCGGTCGACCGACCAGCCTGTCAGCACAAAAATAAGATCAGAAAATTGGGAAAAATGTTATAAAAATCTTTTATCTTTTTCTAAAAATTCTATAAAACTTGTTTTTAACATTTTATATTGAACATAAACATGTGATAAAAATTTTCAAGACATATATCAATCATATCATTCATTTTTGTGTCTTGCCAATTTTATCAAAAACCAAAACTTGTATTTTATCAAACTTGATTTTTTCAATAGGAAATCTGATTTCCTAAAACTTTATAGAAATACAAAAACATGATATTTGAACATTATTAAGCATGATGCATATGGACATAGGTCCAATATACATTCACAAAAATATCACAGTTTTTGTTCTTTAATTTCAAATATATGTTTTATACCAAAACATAAAATACATGAATAGGTATGTCAAACTAAGTTTGTATAAGTCATAAAGCATGTATGTATATAGAGCACATCTAATATACATATAAACATGTAAACTTGTTTGATCAAACTATTCATGAAAACCAAAATCCAAATCATGAATGTGTGTGTAAGTGTACTTGAGCATATCAACTATACTAAACTTTACAAATGGATCTAAACACACTAAACTAACTATGGATACCTAAGTCTTTGAGTCATAAAGAAGACTTGCTCCCAAACGCGATCCACCGAGTGTAAAGGTATGATCTTTAAGCTTTGGCACCGGAATCACCATGATAAGCTTCCAAACACCTCTTGTTGAAGCTATCACCAAACTAAATCTTGGTTAATGATCTGAAACTAAATAATACAAGATTATTCGTAAACATAACTACATGAGTTAATCATCATCAAAACTAGGGTGGAAGGCCTTTGGGCCAACACACCCCCACGGCATACACATGCTCCTCACGGACACCATCACAAGTATGCTCATGTGTACACTTGTACACATTGTGGTCGTAAGGGCCATCTTGCTAGATTTTGCTATGATAGATTACATACTCTAAATTTAGCAAAGAAT